>JABUQX010123635.1:17500-38865 GCA_015478945.1 Trachelipus rathkii | reverse complement strand
CGTTACCTATACAATATACATATCCTTTTCAGAGAGGTGGGCCACCCTGCTCTATTTAGGGGTTTAAGGTCTGCTAACGCACCCCTGTCACCTCGAGTAAACAACGTATCCGCTCAACGCATCCCTCGCCTATCCAATTCGAACCATCAAACCCTCCGCCATCCGCAAGTCCGCGACTCCCGCCCCGCACTCTTCCCTAACTATTGTGCGACCTCACAAAAGGTTTTTAATATTAAATACTAAATAGAATATCCTTCTTCTAAATCTTACTTATAATAAATATGTTTCAATTATATTTTAGAGGAACAATGAATTTCCTCTTCGCTCCTCAAAATGAAGTCTAAGAATTAAATTCATCGTTTTGTACTTTTCAGAAAATTAGCTGTCACAATTAAAAGCCATTAAGGCAGACCTCTTTGTCTTCAAAATATCTCTCACCAATCAGTCTATATATATTTCGCTCGCTACAAAGTAAACTGGAGAGGACTTGTATTATATTTTTTCAATGAGACCACGTTCACCCAATTCTCTGCCATCTGGAAAGGGAAACATTTCCTTGGTGAGAGGCAGGCTGCGTGTTAGTTCTCCAGCAGTCCATTGCTAATTTAAGGTCCTCAACTAAATCATTCTGCCTCCCTCACTGCAGATAATATTTGACCCCCCTGTTCACCCATCCAAGAACGTCCTATCTTCATCAATACCTTAGTAGACTCCATTAAAGACGACACCCAGCAGTCGATTCGCCTAATGCTTATATCTATGATCAGCTCCAGGTAACTACTCTCTCTTCACAGCTGCTTGAAATGTCCAGGAGTACATGCTCTTCAGAAACGTTAATGGTCGTACCTGGCGTGCAGTGCAAGGGCCATAAGGCCACTGCCATGTCACCGGACTGAGCGCCGGGATAGGTGGATTAGGAATAAGGTATGCTATTAAATATATCAGTAAGGTATATGATAAGTATTAGATATATATCTCTATATCATACTATATATATATATTATACTCCCATATATACTATCTAAATATAGATATAGACAGACTATACTTATAGGATATAAGTATACTTCATTATATATACGAATACCTATACGGTATCTATCATACTCACTTTATCCCTAAAAAGCTGTCCGCACTGAGACCAGAACCCTACTATATATATACTATACTGAAACTATAGTATATACCTATAAATATGACTCATACCTATAAATATATTTACCTAACCTATAAATCTACATCATACATACACACCACCCCACTATCATCTACCACCCTATAACTCATATACTAATATAATACTAATATACATATATATACTATAACTATATATTATATAATAAAGTATTATACTATCTATATAAATATGGTATATGGCTTTAGGGTAAAAAGTAATATAGGATATATATAATATATAACCTATAATATTATATAGATATATACCTCAAATTATTGATAATTATATTAATATACGTATATATCCTTTCTTTTAAATGCCACTCAAGGGATTAGATTGTCAAAAATTTGATATAACGTTCCCGCGGTTTTTTATTAATTAAAATTACTATATACAATATATATTATAATATAATTATAATTATTACTTATATAAATATAGATATATAGTAGTATAAACAAAGTATACTACATTATAATACTCCTATACTTAAGGCAGTAGATAGTAATGTCGATATAATATACATAGGAAACATGTTACGTACAGGATATTGCAAGTTTAATACTATACACATTAAGATATTTCTTAAGATGACATAGGAAATCGGGAATGTAAGACAGAGAGACCGACCGACGACGAGATAGAAAGCCCGAGAGAGAGAAGCGAGAGAGAGAGGGGAGAAGGAGGGGAAGAGGGTATTCAATCAACTCTTTGTTGTTAACATGTCTATTCTTTCGTTCTTCCCTGATCTGAACGAAAAGTTTCGTGATCTCGTTATTTTTCGTTCGTTACAGCAAGGTAATAGATGTCTGGCCTGCCCTATATTCATTATTAATAAAATATGAAAATCTCTGTACGTCGATAGCTTAAAATCTTTACTCTTAAGAACAGAGCAGGAGCCGGAATTTCCAAATGAAATTTAGTTATATAATTGCTATTAGCTAACTCTGTAGTTAGTTCTTTCTTAAATAATTATTTTAAAACAGTTTCTCTCCTTCTCCACTTTCGAAATAAAATAATAGTTTAGTTAAACTTTAATCATTTAATTATCCATATCAAAAAGACTCAAAAAAATATTGGAGTAGAGCCTACCTACACCCCTTACCTACCCTATGGTACTACGCCCTCGACCCTATATACTGTATGAGTATTAGTAGTAAGGTTGAAGATATATAGTATATATATATATAATATCTATTGATACCTCTATAACTCATACTAGGTATATATACTTACGATAGGCTATAAAATATCCTATATACACGTACTCAATATAATACATACAACATTAAGTATGATAGTAGATTGAGATATAGACACTATATATAAAATACTATAAATATATATATCTACTTATTATATATATATATATATCTCATACTACTATACATATACTATATATAATAATATAATATATTAGATATTGCGGCTTTTACGACAGAATCTGGTATTTAGATATCTGCCCATTTATCCCTCAGTGATAATATAATTAATTAAAGCATAGTGAGCGTAATAGCCCATTCAAATGCCATAGAAATCAATTTAAATGTTCTATTAAATATGCCGTTACCTTTAAGGTTTTGAAGACTGATTGGAAGTTTAACTATATTAAAGACAATAATTCTTAGACATAAACAGTATAATTACGTTATAAACTTTTAAAATTAAAAATATATTTCTTTATGATACCAAATAAGAATTCTTTAATAAGAAGCCTATACTTTCATTTTCTATAAAGGTGCGGAACAACAAGAGGCAGCAGAAACGTTTTTTGCATCCGCACGGCAAGATCCGCCTAATTTCGTGACGTTTCCCGCACCTGCCGCTAGTCCGCACCATATTCTTGTAGTCCGCTCGCGAGCGGACACTGACTACGCAGACTAGCGGACTCAAAAGAGCGGAAGTGCCCCACCTCGACTATATATATATATATAATATATACTTATACATATATAATATATAGAATATATATATATATTATATATCTATATATACCATATATATATATACATAATATAAACTATATATAATAAATAATAGTAGATACATATATAATATCTAATAGGTCCATTACTATAGAATATAATAACTATAAATAATTATATATATATAATAAATACCTTATATATACTATAAATACATCAATATATGAATTAATATAAATATAAAATATAAATAATATAATTAAGATAACTGATATAATATAGTATATACTATTGATTATAACGCAGCCGGTAGAGTAATATGCGCCGATACTTCGCAAACAAAGAATATTACCAGCCCCATTTTTTCAGTTTTTTATGTTATTGTATTTCAGACGTGTTTCCTAATGTTTCGTCTTCTCGTTTATGCTGTTATTATTTTACTTATTCCACTCTATGCACTCCAGACAACAATCGTTACAGTAAACACCCACCTCTTTCACATGGATTTCATAACACACGCTCATATTCCACACCCTTCTGTCAGACAACATCATTACAGACATCCTTATCCCTAATATTCACCTAGTGGTAATCCAAGAGAAAAAATTGCCTCACATCGTATATCCTGAGTGTTCTGTTAAGAAAGGCGAAATAAGGGACGACTGGTAGGTTGGTTGGTCTCTGCCCCTACCTCACCACTTATCTGTTTGCCAGAAAATGCCTAAGTCATCGCACTTGAGAGATGTCGTGGTTGCCCCTAAAGTAAACGGACCTTTCTATCTTTCGGCTGAAAAATTATGAATCGGAATGGGTTACATGAATCGTCAGAGGAATAAATCTTGAGGAAAAGAGAGAGAGGTCGGATGAATGTATTTTAGGAAAGGAAAATTCATTGAAGCATAGCGGAGACTGAAACAAGAGAAAGGAACCACGGATGTTCGAAAATGCAAGCTGACTCTGTGGTGTGAAATATGGGTGTGTGTTGGTGTAAACCAAACCAAAGGGAACGAGAAAAGAGTGATGCACTTCTAATAATGACTTGTAGCAAGCGTATAGCATTTGTGTAATATGTGCGTCCATGATACTAAGAATTTTAATGCGGTTAGAATTTTACAGTTGAACAGTCAAGGTATGCGTGTTGTCACAATAGCGTCCTAGCTAGGGTAATATTGACCGATAGTGCAATTTTCTGGGATAAATAATTTGAATATCTAACTCTTTTGGATCGGGCGTGAGCCTGGAGCTTCAAGTGATTGTGCTGAGCGGTGCCGTAATGGCTTCTGTGCATTATCCTCTAAGTGATCAACATATAGAATTATGATGGTCTTCTATATACAGGTTGGCTGGTGTTGTTCTCCCCCCCCCTCTCCCGCTGTCCCCGATTTCACCTCTGCTCGTCGCCAGAACAATAGGGAATGAGCACGTAGTGAATACCTATCTGCGAGGAGAGAAGGGTATGTGTGTAAAGTAATACATCTTTAGACACCTATATTACACCCGATCCGGGTCAAGGATGTGTAGCAGCATCCGTAGAGATGGATATCGATATTATCGATTGTAGTTGCGCGACCCCTGTGATGGTCGATGCGGGGACAGATGTCACTGCTTAAAACCGGTTAATGCGGTTAGGGAATGGGCATTCTACCGCGATCATACTCGGCACCTTCTATGTATAAATTAGTAGTGGGGGCTGGACCGTGTCTGAGAGGATATGCGCGGATAAAAAACGGAAGGAATGGGTGCGTTAGAATTAAGTAGTGAGAAGTTAAGTTGTTAATAACTTATATTCTTCCTGGTTAATATAACGGATAAATTTGTAATTTAGAGGCCTCGCCTTAGTGATAATTATATTGAATTTTGTGATACAAGCTTGATTTTTTAAAAAACTAACAACATTCTTGGAACAATTAGCAATTGCAGGAAGAGATGTTTAAGCCAGTGTCAGAGACTCGTGTGCCGTATGCTTCGCCAGTATTGACCAGCTCCACCAACAAATATCAACCCACAGTTGAGGGTGCGTTGAACCATGAAAGTCAATCATCGGTCCGAACATAACCATAAAGTCAATATAAAAGAAGCGGTTACCATTATTTTTTGTGATCATAATAAGAATGATTGAAGTTTCAAACATAAAAATAATGTTTTCTGAATTATTAATAAGGAGGACTACATACTAAAAGAGTGCGAGACGTAGATAAGCGATGACATAGTGATAACAATCACACCAGCTTTGGAAGGCGAGAATGAAATGGGAGCTTACATAGGAAATAGGAACTCTCTTTCTACTGAAGAGAAGACCGAAGCGTTAAGAAATTGAAATAGCGGCGAAATCTGCTTTCTGTAGAAAAATGGACATTAGTTTTGATTTGTGTGTTTTGTTTCATGGATGTAGAGCAGAGTTAAGGTAGAGAGAGGACACCCTTCGAAAAAACTGCGATCAACCACTGAGTTCCAATGAAGAGATCGTATTATTGTGAAGTGTTAACACCAAATCAATTTTCTCCTATGTGTTGGTTTTGATGGTGCAGGAAACTATCTCGTGACCCCCTCCATAGTAAGTAAGGAGGCCAAGGTGCTATGGTGACAAAGATTGCTAAAAAGAAGATGGTAAAACTGACATGGTATAGATGCAAATTTTACTGTGTATAATGATCAATTAACGGAGTGAAATTGCGACATTGAATGGATCTTTGGAAGTTTCTATAGCAAATCCCTTATGGAGAAATATAAATTGTACACAAAAGGATGGGAGGCGAGAAAACTAGTATAATAGCTACCCTAAAAGGGTAAGGGAGATAATGAATAACTTAGGAATTATACGGGGAATTTAGTCAAATGCAGGCTAGATAGGGAAGATTACAAGGGGCTGAGTATTTTTGGTCCCGAAAGATGTGCGCTCCCAGGAGTTAAAACTGAAAGAATCCGATGGTGTTGAAGAACCAATGGTGCGTTTAGAGTTTTGCGTAGAAAGATGTGCGTGTGCAACTCAGACATCCATTACATGAAGCAAAATATGAGAAAATGGAGGGAGAGGAAGAATAAATCTGTCAACTTAGTTTCCATCGATTTGCAACAGGCAAAATATGGATATAATTAGTAGGCCACAGCCTATTATCCATTAGCAGGAGATGATAGTGATATATGCATGTTGGAGGTCGAACGCGTCATGAATGGAATCAAAAGTAATCGTACTACTGACGATGGGAAGCGTACGTGTAAGAGTAGATTAGAGTCGAAAGTGAGTTGGTTTGAATAATTAATAGACGCAGTACGAGACAAGGGATTGTCTATGTCTCCTCAATTTGATCCGATGGCCTATACTTAAAGAATTTAGACGTGGGTTGGCATGGATGGTTTAGTTAATAATGTAGAAGTTTCGAAGAGATCTAATAGGTTGCCCTTATCCTATTGTTGTGATGATCATTGTGTTCTGGTGCGAATCTTGAAGAGCAGTTGATAAGTGATTGTAGAGAGATGTGCTTCGTGCTTATTAGGGCGGGTAAAAGCATGCGGTTTACAAGTAGCGTAATTAGCAGATAGTTATGGTGTGATAGGACCCTCCTCTCGTGTCCAGCTAGCTTCGATGGTGACCGATAACAAAGTATCCGGAGCAGTTTAAATATTAAATATATGGTGATTGAAAAGAAGGAATGATGCAGTGTGTTAAGTAGAAAGTGTGAATGACGGAAAATGGGCTGGTGCAATTAAACTTTGGTAGTAAAGAGACTAAAGTCCTGAGTGCCCTAGGTCTCTTACATGGTTGTTACCTGGTTATAATGGATAGTTTTGAGACGGGTCTGAGATAAGAGTATAGATCTAAAGTACAATCTTGTTCAGCCCATCGGAGGCGACTAAGTGATCAACTTATAAATAAATATGAGGTACATTGTTAATTGACAGAGTACGATCTTAATAAAATGGAAAATGGCGCGTTGTATAAAGGTGAATGTTGTGAAGAAAGGGGTAAATGAGAGAATAAATGAAAAGTTACTTTGACGTGTCTGTCATGTTGAAAGATGGTTAATGTTAAACGGAATATAGTCGTCTGAGGTCGGAATACGGACCGGGGAGACCGAGGAAATGCTGAGTCCAGTAAAGAATGCTCTGAAGCGGAGAGAAATTGAGTTGACAGACGCAGAAGAAAGTGGATAATAAGCAGATAATGCAGGTTTTATGAGGAGGTATGGTGTTAGCCACCTGGCGCCAGGATGAACCCACGATAACGAAGATCCAAGTGACGGCCTGGCTGTCCTGCTGGAGCTGTAGGGTCAATTTCTGACTGCCGACGAGTTCTCGTACTAAAAGGCCGATAACCTGCGCAGAAAAGGCTGGCTGTTTCGATCTGGTGTCACATTATCTTCTACTACTTTCAGTTAACCGGTGAAACTTTAAAAATCTATATTATATATATAAACTACAGTCAATTATGATAATATATATATATATATATCATAATATATAATATATAACCCGCACAAATACAGATATATATATACAGTATATTATATAGCAAATATTAGTATATATATATATAATAGAGTATAAATATAGATTTATATAATATAGTTAATTTACTTTTAATAATGTATGAAGTGTACGAATGAGTAATTTGCTTTCGTGTATACAAATTTAAAATTAATAAATAAATTGTGATTTAACTTTCGGAAAGTTTATAATTTCAGAAATTATTTAACTTATATGTTTTTTCATTTTCGATTTCATATATGAAGTGGTTACATGCTTAATTTTGATTCTGTGTAACAAATTTAAATTTAATAAATAAATGGTAATTTAACTTGGAAAAATTTATAATTTGAAAAATTTAATCATTTATATATTTTTATAATTTTCTTTCTTGATTTCATAAATGATAACATTGGTTACAGATCTATTTTTAATTCCAATAAATTTATATTTCCAATAAAGGTAGTAATTAAATTTTCGGAAAAAATATAATTTTGAGAAATTATATAATATATATATTTTTAATTTTCATTTTCGAACTCATATATGAAGTGGTTCCAAATCTAATTTTATTTCTTTGAATCGAATTTAAACTTTAATTTTGGAAAAATTACAATTTTTGGAAATTATATAATTATTTTGACTTTTTTTCAAACGAAAGAGTTACCTGTTAACTTTTGTTTTTTTGAATTTCAATAATTAAAAATTTAATTTAAATTTCGAAAATTCTAATTTGTGAAACTATATCATTTTCTTTTTTGTCTTATTAAGTGAAAGACATGCATCCTCTTTGGTCATAAGTTTAATTATTGCATTAGAATTTAAAACTTGGGAAAAATTACAATTTAGGAAAATTATATAATTTTTTTCTACCTTTTGCGATTTCAATCTCGCTTGAATATATGACGGAGTCACAGGCTTAAATTAACTTACGGTGCAATAAATTTATATTTAACAAGTTATTTATAATCATATTTATTTTTTGGAAAAAGTAAATTTTGGGGAAATTACTTATACCTTCTTTGTAGGCCACACACCGTCTATATCTCTCACCTCACTATGACCAATAGCGTTCAACTCTAACTTCCCGTTTTACTCATGAAAACGATTCACTATATACCCTTGGTTTTATAAAATCGGATTCCGCTAAAACTAAAAATGGAAGATATATGCCCTAATGACCTTTGATATAACGGAATTTAATAAGCAAATAATTTAATATCAAACGCTGATATAAGCGCGAAATTTAAGGTTATTTGAATTAGTTCGGTGCTATTATATTTATTTTTTTCTGTCTTTCACAAAGCCGACCGTAGTAGTGATCACTAGAACCTAAATCTAAACGCATTTTGCACGCTACAATCCTTATCCTTTCCTAAACACAACAGAAGCAAAACTAAAAGTGAAATATAAATATAATAATATTATATATATAACATATATACTAATAAATATATAGACTAGAAATATTCTATATAATATTACTGTATATAAAAATAAATATATATATATATCTATTATATATAATACTAGTATAACCATAGTAGTATAATATAATATATATATATAATATGAATATATATATATATACTATTATAATACTAAATTATAATATATTTATACGTAAATCCTTAATAAGCAGTGACTATCCAGAAAGTTTTGGGGGCCCGAATAAAAAACCGTTTCTTATATATAATATATAACTATATCTAATAAAGAATAATATACAAAAATATGACCAGCCCACGAAGTCTACTAGCTTTTCCCTCATACTATCACAAACACACACTAAATACTAATCTAAATAAATGCATAAACTAATACTATAAAGAATAAATAATAGATAATATATAATATATAAATATTTTTTTGCACATTTTACTGGATGCTCTATATAATATTTAATTGTTAATACTTAATAGATAATATATATAATATATTACGAATATATTATATAATTTTATGTTACACTATAACATATTTTCCATTTGTTGTAGATATAGTTTGTGAATAGCTTCTTTAGAAGCCTTAAATATGTTTAGTATGAGAATACATATTGAACTATAATAGTTATAATGATGCGGATATATATACTATATATACATATAACTATATATTAACAAACACTAGTAATATATTTATACTATATTATAAAATTATTATTGATCATATTATTATAACTAATAATAGTACCTAGTATTATATACAAAGGGGCTGATAGTTGCCCCAATACCCCAATATTTTAAATATAAATCTAGAGAATAAAATGTAGTGTAATCAAATTTGAACTATAGTAGTAAGATTGACCCGTGAAAGATGCACTGGGAAGCTGAAGCTACCGTAAGAAAAGGTTGAAAGTTTAATCGGGATCCTGGCTATAAATAGAATACACAGTCGAGCAAATACAAATCCGAATGTGGTGCCGTGTATGAATATCTTCCCAGTTCTTTCTTATTATTCCAATTAGTTCAATCGCATGTACGTGAGAGGAGAGTCAAATCAGTAAGACTTTTTTTAAATCTCCGAAAGCATTGGCTTGAAGAGGTTTCAGAGAACGCTATAAAAGAATATTGGAAAAGGCTTTTTCATTACAATGAATGATAGCCGAGGGTAGAATTAGTAAGAAGACGTGGAAATCCAAAGTGTGACTCGGTAATGCTCCAGGTATTTGCCCTGCCAAGATTCAGAAATCATCTGCAAATGTGAGCGCTGCGAACAACGAAACTTATCCCCGATCTATTACTTTTAACGATCTGCTCTGTGCGATTGCCCCCATTAAGCTTCCATGAGTAAGTATCACGCAAATTCTGAAACAGACTTTTACTTAAAGCCTCAATGTGCTTCGGAGGCATCTTCCTTGTGAATGTTACACCAATATTCTAAAAACCACGATATCGATACACCTGCTCGCTAGACAAATTATGCCAGAAGGAAGAATATTTTTATGTTAAAAATCTTAAAAGAGATCAACTATAAGGGCCTATTTAAGTCACCTACAAATCTTAATGTAAAATTACCCATATAGAACTCCTGGTATAAAAGATGACTGTGCGAAAGTAGCAAAGGAATATTAAGTCTGTGGTTGGAAGAAGAGTATGGGTTATAGTATGGTATTGCAATTGGTTTCTTGTAGCTCCCGTCAAGTGTGTATAGAGATTTAAACGCTAAGAAGGACTATCGATATAACATGGCTCCGCGTATGGGAAGATCTGCGACGGAATTATATAAAGTAGTAGAGAAGGTTGGTAATAACCATCTGAGCACCTGGCTGGCATAGATTATGGCGCATTAAAGAGTGTATTTCAAATATTGTGAGATTGAATCAGCTAAACATGGCAGCACCCGGGTGAAGGTGTGGCAACGACAACATGTGCGCAGTATGGGGGGCGCTACCCCGCGGATGATACCGTCGGGCGCATGCGTGGTGGCCACGATGGATCGACGATGCTTAATGAACATCTTAGTACCCCATTTAATGAAATTGACGTTATTCAGTTAGCGTTAAGCCGAAATATCTTGTAAGAAGGCCGTTTAGACCTTCCCTCGGCGTCCCCTGGAAAGTTATCCCCTTAAGCTTATGTCTCACTATATATTATATATATACTCATATATGAAGAATCATATAAATAGTATATATATAGACTCCCCCCCTATACTATAAATAATATACGTAACTGAATAAAATATATACAGCTCCATATAATTATACGTTATCGATAGATGTACTGAGCGTAATACATATATATATATAGTAAAAATAGAGTTATGTACTCATAATACTTAGAATATATTGATATATAATAATAGATTAAATATATTTATAATATATATTATTAATATTTTAATTTTTAAAAGCATTACACAAATAACTACCTCGACATTAGAGGGCTATATGAAGGCCAATAAAGCCCAATAGATTCAAGCGATGTATATATAATTAGGGAACTTACTGCTTAATTATAGAATATGTGATTAAATGGGTTAAATGCTAGTACTTAACATAACCTAAGCAGTTAGGAGGATACCGAGCATATAAGCCTAAGGTAGGATGTATTCGTAGAATAACCCGACTAACTATAGCCCGAAATTGCGAAAACTCCAGCAGATACCGTCGACTAATGACTCCGTTTATAGTATACAGCCCCACTATAGTGATTAATATATGATAAATTATATATAATTCATATATATATGATAATATATTATATTATTAAAGATATATATAATAAGTAATGAATATGAAGATACTGAATAATAAGCCATGTGAACGAGAATTAGATTAATATAATAATATAGAAATTAGTAAGAAAGAATAATATAAGTATAATAACAATACTAGTATGTAAATATATAGATTACAGAGGAACTAAAAAAGACAAGAAACTTAGGTAAGATATATAGATATCTCTCCCTTAGAATATCATAAGATATTAAAAAGTACTTAATATTAAATTAATAGTAAATATTGTAAGGTAGTCTGGAGCTGCAGGAGACAATAAGGTTCGTCTGTACTAGGTCGTTCAAAGCGGGAAGTTAAATAGAGTGGCTCTAGAATTATGATACGGTGCAAGAAAGTATTCTATGCTGTGCGTGATGTGAATGCGTAGTGAGTCGTGCGTTAACCCCATGCACGGATCCTATATCCGGCGCGGTAATGTTGCAAAAACTGGCCGAGTGTTGCTCTGTTTGTGTCGAATTGTAAAACTAAAAAAAAGTCTGTCACGAACTGTACAGCGTCTGCTATATAAATAGAGATTTTCAGCGTCGTAATAGGAGAAGATGAGCGCGGGCGATAATGTGTAAGAAAAAAAAAATGCGGGACGGTGCTGCGAGAGGAAACTACAATAGCCTACGGAGGCAAGAAGAGGAATTCACAGATTTTGGGAGGAAAAATCCTAGGCGAACTTACAATGTTTGTAGGTTGAGCGGCATAAATGGTTAAAATACAATATCATTAAAAAACATTGATTTAAGAGAGAAGAGGAACTGAACAAGGTGAAAGTATATAATTGTATGTATTTAATTTACAGCTGAGTTATACATTGCATTACGAACGAAAATACAGAGCCTACATCTTCAATACTCTTCTGCCATGCGTCATTTTCTGTCTTTTAAAGCATACCATGAAGAAGAGAGAAAAAGAATTGAACCCTACCATCTGGTTAAGCATAGAATTTTTAAGAAAAGTAAGTCGCAACCACTGCGTGAAGCCAATTCCTCGAGGGGGTTTCATGTGCTCAGCTGATCCTTTGTACCGGTCTATCGAGAGATTTTCCAAACTTATTTAACAACATGCACGATCAAATCCTGTCCCCGGTCTGTACCTGTGATAGGGGATGAAAATGTGGATTGAGATATTCCCCACCACCATCCTCATGCTCGGGATCGACCAGTCTCTCGCGGAACACCCCCCGCGCTACTTCTCGAAGTATTGTGAGAGGTTTGGGGTGCTTTTCAGTGTCTTTGCGCTCGGCGTCAGGAGTCCTAAACAGGCGAAAAGAAGCTATAAGAGTTCGCGTAGACCAGCGCTCGCCGCTCCCCGCGCGGCCGAAGAAGCGGATCCGCGAGGTAAAATAGCGTGGGGAAAAACGTCTCGACGCCACCCTGCAATGTCACGCCTTCAAGGACATACAGCGCCTCGCTCCAATGTCTCCTATCATTTGGCGGTAAACCTTTGTACAAAAATAAAAAAGGCTTAATTTAGGAATATAATAAAATGTTTCATCCCGGCCACCAAGCAAGAACATGACGTGAGTACACACACACAAAAAAAAAATAAAAATAAAAAAAAAAAAAAACAACTAGAAACAAAAGATTTCATTCGGGATCCCGAGTTTAACACATTCGATGGGATGAACAATGAAGCTGTACGGGGAAAAAGGCTGAAGGGTAGAATAGCCTACGACATGACAACCGGCGGGGACGCGGGGGAATATAATAGGACCGAGAACCAGTGAGGCGCTTCCCTACTACCGGCCCGGCTAGTCGGTCTCAGTTTGAGAAAGATTGCGCGGGGAGAACGAAGAGTTGGCTCCGACGCGAGAAGGGAGAAAAGATGAAAGCCTTCAATAACAGCTATGGAATGAAAGGATGAGTCAGTCTGATAACCTAGCCCGGACTCACAAAAAAACTTAGCCTTGTGTTGGTGAACCTACATCGAAACCCCCGAAAATAAATTTTCAAAGGGATTCCCTCACTCAAACGTTTTTAAAAACAAGCACTAATAGATAGTAATAATAACTGAAATTTTCTCATGTCAACTAAAAATATATAATAAATCAATAATATATATATATACCTAGCGATATTATAATTATTTTATGTCACTAATTTTTGGGATAAAAATAAAAATGAAACTCGCACCAATAAACTTTGCTATGAATTTCTATTACAAATTTATCAGAGTATGAAATGGTACTAGGTATAATAAAACTGACCAAAGATGTATGGAATTGTGCTATGCCAGGTTTTTACGCTTGGTAGTGGTTTTGAAGTACATTCGACAGTGATGACGACTTGTCATTTGAACCGGAAAAGGGTCCTAAATATGAAGATGCCTCGGAATAGCCGCAGAGACGTGCCTTGTGTAGTCTTAGGCCCTCTCTCAAAACAAACGGAAAGGTCGCCAGAAAAGGTACAACACTCGGCAACGACACGGGAGGGAAGGAGAAGAGGGTGACCGATAGCGCACGTGAAAGAGCGCTCAGGGAGACCCGCATAATACGCGGAAGCCACCCGGGCGCGACGGTGAACTAGACCGAGCCACCGCCCACGCGGCAGAATAAAACGCAGGGCTCGGCTTCGTCAGTTCGGCTCCCCGTCCTCCTTCCGCTTATCTACAGAATACGCATCCTAAGGGCGTTTTCTTTATTCATTCCGGCAACGACACGACCCCACTGCCGAACACGCTGTTTACAAGGACCGCGCATTCGTCGGTATGGATCGAGCGATACAAGTCGCGGTGACCTACACATCGCCATCGGCACGCAAATCGTAATGAACCGGTATGCATAACTGGCTATAGCAAACGACGAATAACAACATGGGAACGAATGAGCAAGCCTAGGAAAAGGAGCGTAAATAATGCCATAAACGCGGATACTATTTATTGCAGACCACAGCCGATTACAGCGAGGAGGAGAATGTAGAATCAACACTGAACACAAGATAAAATACGGAAAAGACTTTATCTGCTACATTGACCGATGCAGAACCACAGAGAGGCAGAAACATAGTAGGAGAAATCTAGTAAAAAGACGGAGAGAAAAGTACTAATTGGATAGAGAACGATGTACGACTCAGACCAAGGACATTCGCACGTCAACTGCCTATAGACTATACTCTAAAAGTGAGTAATCAGATAATCATAGCCGATTGGACATATTGAACACACGCGGTTAAATCTATATCAGAAAAGTAAGAACCAGACAACATTATCAAGACCGAGTTTCGCACAAGACTTATCCCTGTGAGAGGTAGATGGTTGCAACAAGACTTCATTCTGAACATCAGATAAACTTAACTTCTTGCTTAGGTGTGCGTTTGAACTAAGAAAGTTTAATGACGACAGAATGGTCGGAGAAGAAGCTCATTAGAGTAAAAGAGTGCTCGTCGTTTTATAGTGGGAAAGAAAGGGACTATACAATATGACAGTATATCTGTAAATTAAACCAACAGGAGCAAGACCATAAAGTATACTCATTATTTGAAGTCTCACTGGTGGTTAGTATTATGTGTTGGATATGTAAAAGTAGAGATGAAGAAGTCCAACAAAACATGCCGGAGGAACGTAGTGATTGACGCTGGAGGATAGGAGAGGATGTGTTGGAGCTACAAACGCGACCCGACTGGACGTAGACCAACAACAGACCGCAAAAGTCGAGGCACCGCCGCGGAACGAGCGGCATCAGTGCACTTCCTGCTCTCTCAGCACAGAGCTCCAACACTAGTAAAAACAGGAGTCGTAAAAGAAGGTGTTTCACAAAGGCGAGTGAGGCGGTTTCTTTATATTACGATAGAGAAATACGAGAGAGAAATAAACCAGCCCCGAGAGTCAAGACCAAAATCAGATCTAGTAGAAAGTTAACTCCCGTATACAGGTGTATTGCTATTTATGTCGACGTTCGATTAAGAAAGCCAGATTATTGCATTATGGTTAGCGTGAGGTTGCCGCTCATTATTTTGCCGGTGTTATTTAGCAGTCTTTGTCTGTTGACCCAACTAGCCTGATTGGCCTAAGACGGATGAATCCCCATCTAGGACGACGTAAGTCTCTGCTTAAGGAATGTGTGTCGGCGTCAATGAATACCCCTGGAAGCTCTCTACCTCATGCCAATTTAATGGTAGGGCAGATAATATATCCGCCAGCGATGAATTCTTTTTCCCTCAATTCTTCATTCATCTATAACAAAATTTACCAGGAAGTGTTTATGCCATAAATTGGGAAGCCAATGGCCTGTATCTATTTTCGTCGGATTATTCTGAGTATAGACATGCATCATTCTCATCGCCCGAACGAACGTACAGCGCTCTTACCTACTTCTTAGTGAACCCTCCGCAACAACCCCACCAGTTAATCCTCACCCAGCATCTGAAGGACTCTACATCTCCAAACAAACATTAGTGGCCATGCAGTACGCGACATTTCACGCTATAAACTTATACAAGCTCGTCCTTACCCTAGCAGTATATTAAAGATATCTTATGAAATTGTGGCACGTATATGCGCCCGTTTTTACAACCTAAAAAAGTTGTGGCTAGATGACTACATTGACTTGAACATAATAAAAGAATACATATAGAATTAAACACTTATCTAGTGTAAAATATTAGAGAAAAGAAGTAACCGACTTTTATAATGTAACTGTAAATCTACTGCCCAAGGTACTGATAAATATTTAATAAAGGTCAATTATTTAGATATAAAAATAAAATATGAAAACTTAAAGAAAACTACATCTGATTATCTTACTGAATATTATAATGCCATTGTAAGACTATCTCTAAAGCAAGTGCCATATGCGCTTCTATTGAGTAATAGATAATGCTTTTATATATAATCATTTAGAGCGGAGTATTGATATATAAACCTTATCACAGGAAGGTTACAGCATGGTGGAGGTGAAATCAAAAATATGGAGTTTTAAACTCAGCTCAGAAAATAATATATTAGCCAGTTACGATAAAAAAGCTTGAGGCATCCGGATCTGTCCTTATGACCAATTTATCCATAATAATCATTATTCATTTCATCAATTAAGAATATAAGAATCGAAAAGCAGCGTCATGTATCCGATACATTGCGCACGCAAATTAGAAATAGCTCTACACACAAATCCACAAACAATGAGCGTAGAAACGAGGACCAGAAATTCAAGAAATTATAATGAACGATCTCCTTCAAAGGTCCTATATCAAACATGTTTACGCTAGTCGTATCAAATATCATATATTCATATACATACTTAAGAAATTAATAATATTGTGCTCTAAATACAATCTCAAAGCTAAATCATAATTTTATCTGCATAATATAATACGATCCTAAATAGACCACCTAGGAAAGAGGTAAACCCCACCAAGATAACTAAAAAAGAACTTCAGTTAGGATACAATAATAGACAATTTTATAAATGACTGATAAAGATTACTAGACAGTATAAGAGACATGAGTATATCAATCGACTAGAGCGTAACATAAACTAAGCCCTATCCCCCGACTCAAGCCCTCACCGTTAGGATATTCTATTTTATACTCCAACGATTATGATATATACTTACAAAGTCTCTATTATATGACCACCCTTAGATATAACGTAGTCTTTTACCTTACCGAAAAAAAAATAGCGTAACGATCGTTTCCAGCGGTTATCTTCTATACGGACCATAAATGAGTATTCGAAACCTTGAGCATTTGCACTTAGGAATTGGTACAAGAATATAGAGGAGGGAAAGTAAATCGAGTCACTTTATCACATAACCGGGAGGTGGTTATATATTAATCGAGTGATCCGACCTAAAATGAGTCGATAGTAACTCTCTCAATAACGTATGTCACGGAATACTATAAGGAATATTCCCTAAAAAGGTAAGTACTCACTTTATTAAAAGTATCTGTCTTACACCATCGATTATCACCCATTGATCAAGCCATATACCATAAAGCCCGTACGATTATCACAAGCAGCTCACGTCTGATACTATATTAGAATACTTTAATTCTAGCGCACCGCAAAAACTATAATAGTATAATTATCACGTTTTCAGAGTGAAGCTCCTTCGGTACATCTCGTTTGTAGCATCTATATTGTTAAGATGAAGATTATAATATAGATACGATATAATATTATATGACCGAGAGTATTGTATAAACCAATACGGCTCATTTATTTAGAGTAAAAAGAATGATTGCGATAACTGAGACACATATATATATAGAAACGAGATATGTATATACATTGCTTGGCATAGTAATAACAGCCACCCTGATTTATCTTGTTACTAATGCCGGAGACAATAGGTATTGAGCCAACGACAGCTGCTTAAGGATAGAATCGTAAGGATGCAAACTTAAATAATACACCTTATATATTAGTTATTCATTAATATTAAAGTCCCGTTCTAGAAAATACCTGAAATTATTTAATTAATTAACTATTATTATGTACAAAAGAGCTGAATATAAATAAGTATATTAAAATTACCACACAAAATAGTCATATTAATATGATTAAAATTTATAAATGAAAAGGTATTTGAGTTTAAAATATATAATATTAGATCATTAAGAAAATTAAAAAGTCTTCACATTGATTATCTTCAACTGTTCTCATTTATTTTCCATTGATATTAATAATAGTATTATTCATTTATAATCCGTCATATCTGTTTATAAATGTAATAAGTGTATTAAATTATATCATAATTTACTAACTAATTACTACCGATCATTTATTTTATGATTGGTTTAGTAATATTATTATTTTTCTAGAACTTTGAACTCTAATATCGAAAATCATATATTTTCATTGATGACAGCTTTCAACTATATGTTAAACTGAGGAATGCTGGTCAATTACTATTTACAGTCGAGGATGTAATGAAGAGTATATAAATTTTAAACTTCACTTTCACATTTATACCATCTAATTATCTCTAAACACGTATCGCTGTTGGAACCCGTCATCCTAAAACAATATAAAAATAATAAATCTAATACTTTTCCAAAGCCGATTAAAATCTTAAGTATCTAAAGTACCTCATGTGCGATCGAAATAACTAATTAGCAAAGATCATACACATGAGCAAAGGCAAACTACGTGTATTACTGGAAAGGTATCACCGCACTATGACAAAGGGTACCAGAAGTAAATATAAACATTTGAAACAGAATGTCTGCTTGAGTGCTTGGAACAGCAAGTTGCAAGTGTGTTCGCAAGCTGCAAAAGAGAGAAAAGCACATGTATTATACCAAATTAAACTGTTTAAACACACTGCAGACGCGACACATACAATCTAATGCGACACGGAGGAACTGAAACGGGTACAGATCTATCAGAACCCACCCACGTGCTTCGCGATTGGTCAGAGTTCGATGGTAGAGCTGGGGATGAAGGAGGAGGGAGACGATTTTGGATGTCCGAGCATATCTTCAGATATGAGACGTAGGCGGGTAGGTCGGAAAAAGCTAAGACCCGGCTTCTCCGGAACCCCATCCCAAAAAAGCGAGACTGCTCGCACCACCCCACCAAAAACTGACACACTCGAAGGCTGCGAAGTAATGTGACCGGACACGATCCCCCCCGCAGAGGGCGCGAAAAAACCCAGTCTAACTTATTTTATCAACTGCCCTCCTGCAGCTTCTACCATTGAGTCCCGCTGACGGGGGTTTCACCCGAACTAATGAAAAGCGTTGGACGCCGCGTCGGCGGTGCCACAAGCGTGTGTGATAAGAAACCCAAAGTAGATATAAAGGACCATAAATCCCCAAAATTACGTGGAGAAACGCCTTGATAATTTGCGCATTATGAGCAAGAACGCTAAGGCCTGCCGAGTGGCCCATAAAAATATAGCCACAATGTTCTACACACCCGTGGGACACGTCTCTAAGGGACGGGATGATAACAACTCCCTCACCATCAGAGAACCTGCTGGAGCCCCAAAAATAAAGTAATGAGATCTACACAGGTTTCCTCTAATTGCGATTTTAGAAAAGTAACCTCCACAAAAGCCACTATTAAGCCGACCGTCGAAATGCTACTCTAAGAGTAGCTCGGGTCTTTAGCACATACCCGCATCAGAAACACATACTCGACGTGAGTTATCGTCTTCAGATGCGTATCAGGATAAATACTAGTAGTCTAACGACGCAATGCTACATTAAAAACTCTAAAAGAGATGAAGCAAATATTAGGCAATAACTCGGAGATAATAATAAATAACATATAATTCGAAGCCACATATACCCGCATAATCTAATAAGTAATCGGTATAGAAGGAACGTCTTATATTCGTAAGATACTCTGCTGTAAAATCCAATTATTAATAATATAACGTTCATGCTATACTGAAGTCCTCAAAGCGAATTATTACATCGGTTACTACAAAATAATATCATATTCCGTTATTTCCCTAACCACTAACGCTCGGTGAAACCCTTCTCCGTCCTTTTTCTGACAAAATAAAGCGTCTGTGCTTCCAAACTATCTGTCATGTAAAAAGATCAACTTTCTCATTGTGGTGGTCAAACTAATAACTTTATTTTCCCGCTCTTCTTTCCCACAATGTTGTTTAGTGTCTTTTGAAATCAAAAATTCTCCTTGGCCACTCACTTTTGAGTGCAGACCCACCCAGAACCCGCATCGAATACCTCACTAGAATAATAGCAAGTAATCTATAGAAGGTAAGACTCGAAATAACAGAGAATCACATTAACAGTGATGAACAAGTTTAACATACTAATACACTAAGTATAATGTTATTATCCCGGCCCACTAGTTAAGTAAACAAAGGAAGTTTGCATAAGGGTTTAAGTATTTACGAGAAAGGAGAACCTTGCACTAAGTGTCAACAAGGTCTGGGAAGGACATGTTCTGGGATATATAATGGTCTTTGCGGTAGGTCATTTTTTTTAAGATGATACCATTACTCAGGGGTAAAACTTTATTCGAGGAAGAGTATAAAATTACAAAACCAATTCCAAACAGTTTCATTCTTAACGTAAATTTCTCAGGTGAGAGCAAACGCAAGGTTCAAAATGAGAGATGCCGCTACCGTGGCCCAAACGGTAAGAGCGACGGAGTTTCGCAGGGGCAAGGTCGCGGGTCGAATCTAGGTATGAAATTACCTAGAGAGGTTCCCCTCCTTGAATAGGGCTATGCCCGTGAGGTGTGAACTTTTTATAAAAAAAAAAAAGCTTCAAAATGAGAGATGAAACTCCACTGGAAATTGAAGAAAATTTCACAGATCAAATGGGGCTATAAATGTGGTGGTACTGCTTTGAATCAAGTAGTTCCCAATCTTCCTTCCTTCACCCAAAATTCGCTTGAATTCAATTCCACTCCTTGTGATACGAGGGCGCATTAAAGGTCGAGGAAAACCTGTGGTCAACTCTCTCAAGTATTTTCCGTTGTAGTGCGTGAAAGAGCTCTATTGTCACCTCATTATGTACATGGCCCAATTCGGACTGAATTTTTTTATTATTAATCTATTCCCAATTTTTTTACCCATACTCAGTCATGCCAATTTTTTAATAGCGAACACATACTCTTTGTCAAAATGACTTGAAAATTAAGATATAC
>JABUQX010123635.1:7500-12500 GCA_015478945.1 Trachelipus rathkii | reverse complement strand
GGATGACCCTGGTTTCACTAGTCTTCTTGATAAGATCTAGTCTAGAGGTTTTTAATAACTTTTTTGTTTTTGTTTCTAGTTTTGTCAACTTTTATCATTGTAAAAGGAAGGGACCAATTTCAAATTTATCAAAATCTCTATATATTCATTATATCTAAAAACATTTAAATTTGGCCATACATTTCTTAATTTTTATCCGATTTTTACCAAACATCGCAAATTGCAGCATTTGAAAAGCCCAAAAACCGTTCATTTTGGACCCTTTTCAGAATTTCTATTCATTTTTATCTTATAGTCGATAGAGGAAAAAACCGGTTTTGGACATTTTGAAAAGAAGCCAAGAACCATTTGTCGATTTGACCTGAGAATTGAACTATTGATGCACGAGTCTATTGAATAGATGTCAACAACAAGTTGTTGAATTGACTTTTGAGTTAAATTATGGATAGCTGGGTCAGTTGATTAGAGATCAAGATCAATTTGTGGAATTGACTTGAGAATTGAACTATGGATATCTGGGTCTATTTAATAGAATTCAAGACGAATTTGTAGAGTTGACTTGAGAATTAAACTATGAATAGTTGTTTATTATTAAAATCCTCTGTGGTGAAATTTGCTTATTCACGAACTCGACTGACCAAATTTAGTTTGGGGATCGAAGGACCAAAAAATTTTTTTTAAAAAATGATTTTTGGCTATAGTTTTAATTTTTCATGCGCTCCACATGAAAATTTTAGAGTATTTATAATTCGGGGAGAAACACCTTTTATTATCCAACCTATTTGCTGTTGTTCACAAAAAAAAAAAAAAAAAAAAAAAAAAATCAAAATTTTGGATTTTCCTCGTGAACAGAGGCAAATAGGTTTGATATGAAAAATATTTTTAAATAATAAAGGTGAATCTCCCCCAATTATACATATTTTGTAAAGCACGTGAAGATCAGATAGATAATAAAAAAAATTTCGCCAAATATCATTTATGAAAAAAAATTTTGGTAAAACTTTTTCCGAGTATTTTGAGACATAACTTTTTTTGGGTAGCATATATAAAATATTTATTACAGGAGATTTTAGATAATTGATCTAATAATGTAAATCTTAATTTTCAAGTCATTTTGACAAAGAGTATGTGTTCGCTATTAAAAAATTGGCATGACTGGGTATGGGTAAAAAAATTGGGTATAGAATAATAATAAAAAAATTCAGTCCGAATTGGGCCATGTACATAATGAGGTGACAATAGAGCTCTTTCACGCACTACAACGGAAAATACTTGAGAGAGTGGACCATAGGTTTTCCTCGACCTTTAATGCGCCCTCGTATCACAAGGAGTGGAATTGAATTCAAGCGAATTTTGGGTGAAGGAAGGAAGATTTGGAACTACATGATTCAAAGCAGTACCACCACATTTATAGCCCCATTTGATCTGTGAAATTTTCTTCCCTTTCCAGTGGAGTTTCATCTCTCATTTTGAAGCTTTTTTTTATTTATATAAAGTTCACACCTCACGGGCATAGCCCTATTCAAGGAGGGGAACTTCTCTAGGTAATTTCTACCTAGGATTCGAACCCGCGACCTTGCCATGCGACTCCGTCGCTCTACCGTTTGGGCCACGGTAGCGGCATCTCTCATTTTGAACCTTGCGTTTGCTCTCACCTGAGAAATTTACGTTAAGAATGAAACTGTTTGGAATTGGTTTTGTTATTTTATACTCTTCCTCGAATAAAGTTTTACCCCTGAGTAATGGTATCAACTTAAAAAAATGACCTACCGCAAAGACCATTATATTTCCCAGAACATGTCCTTCCTAGACCTTGACACTTAGTGCAAGGTTCTCCTTTCTCGTAAATATTTAAACCCTTAAAATTCCCAGCTGGAGCATAATGGCAAGCAATAATTAGAGAAGATCCTCCATCTTCGTAACTAATTTTGGCACAACCGAGACTCTTTGTTGTCGCCCAAATAATCTGAGTGAAGTGTCCGTGATCGCTAAAGCTTTTACCCAATGAGTTCGTGCCATCCCTGCAAAGAAGATATTTCACTAAGTAATGATAACCAAGGGTTTTGCAAAAAATATTTTTAAAAAATTTAAAAAAATATTTTTTAAAAATATTTAGAAAACAATATTTAAAAAATATTTAACTGTTATTAGCAAATTTTAGAGGGGCATTCAATTTTGATAATCGTGAAATCACAGTTTGCAATTAAAAAAATTAATTTACCACTATTTCCAGATTTACTCTTCCAGTCATTAACATTTAAAAAGTATGTAGCAAGTTTTTACTCTCTCATTTTAAAAAAAAATACCATACCTCCATTCAGGAACATCTGAAGGATCATAAAAATTCTTCCTCCTCCAAACCATCATCTGCAGGACCATCTTGAAAGCTAGGTAGTATGCCGTACAATTCCTCGAGATTCTCAGAACTACCTCTGAAATACAGATTCTCACCAACGCTCGAGAATCTATCTGCAGGTTTCATAGAAAAATTAATATTGAATAATAATAATAATAATACATAATAATAATAATAATAATTAATAATAATATAATAATGAATAAATAATAATAATATAATAATAATAATAATAATAATAATAATAATAATAATAATAATAATAATAATAATGTTTAGTCTGTGATGTGATAGGTTGCGTTTTACCTGAGCTCCAATGGGTTGATTAATGTTCATAATGTTTTAGTTATTTCCCCCATTAAGTGTGTTTGTATATTAAGTGCTCTCCTGTTTTAATTGTTTTTAACTAGTATATGGTTTTACTATTTGAAGAATTATAATAATTATAAAGCAGTAAGTTATTTGTCTTTAATTTTTGTTTTTTGAACTTTATTCAGTTATGTTAGATAGTCATAGTTAGTTTTTTTTAGGTTTTGCAATACGTAGTTTTGATAGACTAGGTTATATTTTTTCCTTCGTCTTTTTAACTTTAAGTTGTTTAGTGTTTGTTTTTTTGTTTTATTCATAAAATTTATTTTTTCACAACACTTAACGTATTTGGTTGCAAATTATTTATTTATAATATTTAGTTTTTATATTGATGAGTGTAATTTTTTTTTTATTCGTAAATTTGTTAGGGTGTCTGAATGCGGTTGTATAAACTTCTAGATTTTTTTTTTTTCAGTTTTACATATTTACTGTAAATACGTTTTAGCATTTTAATCATTATTACGCTTTTTAGTGAGTAAACTATTTTAATCTTAATTTCAATCATTTTCGTTTTTTTCTGTCTTCTGTTGCTGTTCTTGTTGTTTTGTTGTTGTGTTTATCTCGTGCGTGTGTGATGACAGCTTTGAACAGGAGACGCGGGCTTTCTATCGACTTCATCAACATCCGCGGCTTAAACTCTCTAACTCGTGTCCGCTGGAACACCACCTCTCTAATCTAACCCTAACCTCTTTGCTCTTGTCTGGACACAGATAGCTAAGAAATTCATCCTCTCACTGTTTAATATATCTAACTATAACTCTTTTCATAATTTCCGTCTAAAAAGGGTGGAGTATGTCCCTATGTTAACATAAACACTCCTGTAAACGTCTCGAGAATCTCGAATCTTCTAACTTCGATGTTCTGTGGCTTAAAATCTTTCTTCCTTCTACTACCAATAATCTTGCTGCTTCTGCTCACTGTTCTCTAACAGCAACAGATTTTCACGCCTTTCTTTGAATATCTTACTACTTCTCACGAGGACTGTTATTATCTTCTCATCCAAATACTGAAGGTCTCTATTTAGGGGATCATTCAATGCTACACAAACACTGTACAATGGTTGGGTCCTCTTCATACTAGATTTAGCGGGGGAGGAGCCCGAATCATTTAGCACTTCTCAACGATCTGGAGCAACTAATTAAAGAACCCACACACATTTCCGGAATTTCGTCCCAACTCATTCGTGAAACACCACTTGACCTATGTTCACACAAACGTAGTCCTTCTCTTATAAATACACACCTCCGCTACTATTGGTAAATCTGACCACAACCTTATATCCTCTTAATTTTACATACTTCATCTCCACACAGCCCATCCTGCCCTACCGTTTTTTCTGGCACTGTTGATCGAGGCCGATGGGCGGGCTTTGCGTTGCTTCTACCGCTAACATAATTGGAATGACTTGCATTTGTCTCTGGACCTGACGCTTATCGACAATTCTCGCCTGAGTAAGTGGAGCTGTAATCCTTGATGGACATGAGCAGGTTCTTCCCTTCTTCGACTAACATTTCTCTCCTCCGCGCTGCCTTTGAACTGCCCTATGCCTGTGCTTGGTCATACAGCGTAGCAGACATCACCGAAGAAGCTGACCAAAGCGGCCGTTCCCTATCACTCTCTTCCTAATTTTCATTCTGCTAGAAATCGTTGCAGGGATACTTCTACGAGCCACCAAAGCGGCTCTTCATCAAACCGAAAGCTGCGCTACACCTCCTTCGGTTCTCCCTCACTTGACAAAATACTTTTTGGCTTCTGGCCAAAAAACATTCCAAACAAATTCTGTAAATCTGTCCTTCCTCCTCTGCTATTCGATCCGAGGTTCCTGTTGCTATAATTCTCCAAACTGAAAAGGCTAAATCTCTTCGGCCCCTCGCTTCCTATTTTCCTCACTCAACCCTGGACGATTCTGGCACTTCTCATCCTCCTCCTTCTCCTTCATCAAGGCTTCCATATGCCTTTGCTCGTCGATTGACATTTGATCGGAGTAGCATGGGCCTCCTGAAACGCTACGAAACGTTAAGGAAGGCGGGTGGCGCCGAGCATGCATCCCCCCGAGTATTTGATGGGAGTCGTGCCTTCCCGTGCCTACTCCCCGCCCCTCGCTTCACACTATATCTTCTCTATGTCTCAAATACTTAACCTTTCCTCAGTCTTGAAAGCACGCACATTGTCCACACCTATCCGAAAAAGGAAGGCCGCCCTCTGATCCTTCCAAACTATTCGCCCTATACTCTTACTTGTATTCTAATCTAAGAATCTTTGAAACTCTTCTCAA
>JABUQX010123635.1:0-2500 GCA_015478945.1 Trachelipus rathkii | reverse complement strand
TTGCAATCTATGGTTTCACCTATAATATGTTTATGCAAGTATGCAAGGGATGGGGATTATACAGCTTTGGGCGTACCGAGATTTTCTTTTCGTTTTTGGGGGTTTAGAATGTTTTTTAAGGTGAAGTTATTTGATGGAATGAGGGTAATATTTTTTGTAATATTTGTTTTAAAAGAAAATTAATGGTAATTGAGGAATTCGTAAAAAGGAGGTGTTGCTATTTTTCGGGGGGAAAGTGCTATAGTACCTCTTTTTTACTTCCTTTGTTAAATGCTTTTGTGATTGTAAAAACCTCATTGATAGTAGTAAAGTGATTTGAAATTATTGTGGATGTATTTAGTTCTTGTGCTAGAAGAGGGGAGGAGCAATATACGAAAGTACGCAGGAAATGGAGCATGACGCACAGCTAATTTTGTGTTTGGGAAATGATTAGATAGCCAATGTATATAGTTTGGTGCGAATGTTGGTTTTCTATATATAGTAAATTGCAAGTGATTGTGTTATTCCATGTGATTAAGTACTCGATGGAAGGGGATAGAGTCTGTTGGAAGGGCATTTCTATTCGTATATGAACTGAAGGATGATAGAGTTTTAATATAGTTTAGGACTTCATTAGGGTTGGTGTTGTGAGGTTATAAGTAAAAATTCATCTACATATCTAATCCATAAACTATATTTTAATAAAGGGTGGGGGTTAAAATATGATAAAATTCTGTTAGTTCCATATATATGTTTACTGAGTATGGGAGACAGTGGGATCCCATACTCAGGCCGAAAGTTATTTTTTGTAAATATTTGTCCAATTAAAATGAAAGAAATTATGTTGTAATGAGAGATTAATGAGCTGTTTTAATATAAGAAACGAGAAGGCCCCGGTCGGTCCCTATCTAGGACCCCCAACGGAGGGGGTCCCGATGAAAAAAAATACACAGAGTGCAAAACAGAGGTCGAAGGAGGAAGAAGAAGGATGAAAGATGAATAAGGAAGGAAAAAATGGAGAGGAGTCTGATAGAGGCAAGTAGGAGTGAACAGGCTGCACCGGTGCTGTATCCGGTGCAGGTGCGAGTAAC
Source organism: Trachelipus rathkii (assembly GCA_015478945.1). NCBI lineage: Eukaryota > Metazoa > Arthropoda > Malacostraca > Isopoda > Trachelipodidae > Trachelipus > Trachelipus rathkii. The sequence continues at coordinate 1,430 of JABUQX010123635.1, read as the reverse complement.
AAACATTCGTAACAACAATGTAGGTGTTCTTATATATGTTATCGAGTCTGTAGATTTCAAAAATAAAGGTTTCAGAACATCAAGAAGAAAAAAAATAAAAAATAAATAAATAAATAAATAAAATTTCTTATTCTTTTTTTATGTTTATAACTTACACATTTACGTTTTTTACATACCCTAAAGTAGTAAATCAGTAAATCAAACCACCCAAACCAACCTTCTGTCCTACCATAACCTTTTGATCTATTGATTCTTGTCTCTATTGATTCAGGTCATATTTTTTACTAAATTATCATGTTTTTACATACCCCTAAATCAGTAAATCAGTAAATCAAACCATCCAATCACCTTCCTATCCATCCGTGATCTATTGATCTATTGATCTATTGATTCAAGTCATTTTTTAGTAAAATTGTAATGTTTTACATGACCCTTAATCAGTTAAAATCCAAACCACCCAGCCTACACCTCTGTCCAACATATGAAAAATCTATTGAATCTATTGATCTATTTGATCTAATTGATCTATTGATTTAATGATCTATTTTTACTAAAATTATCATGTCTTTTACATACCCTTAAATCAGTAAAATCAGTAAATCAAACCATCCAACAACCTCCCTCCTGTCCATCGTGATCTATTGATCTTTGATCTATAGATATATTGATTCAAGTCATTTTTTAGTAAATTTTGTAATTGGTTGTATGAGTACCCTAAATCAGTAATCAGTAAATCAAACACCAAACCTACACCTCTGTCCAACCATGATCTATTGCATCTATTGATCTATTGATTGAGGTCATATTTTCTCTAAAATTATCATGTTTTACATACCTCTAAAGCAGTAATCAGTAAAGCCAACACCAGTACATTACCACACAGCCCCCCCTCATCCGATGATCATTGATCTATTTATCTAGATTTCAAGTCATCATTTCGGAGTATCATTTTGGATAAACATAACAAAAACAAATTTTTTTATTACACTGATCAACGAATATATGCTTAAGGTAACAAAGTTTTTCACATTACATAAAAGCTTATTAGGCATTCATACTTGAAACATATGAATAATGCACAAACGACAAACCTTTGACACACCTCTAAACATGAATAAAACTGTTAACGTTAACAGAGGTTCCACACTTAAAAACAGTAAGGTAACTAAACATAGCATACAAATACGTAACCTATCACCACTTTGTCAAGCACTTATCTCTAACATAAACAATGTATAAATTTATATACATTGGTTTATATTAACAATATATTTCACAACAATTGGCCCCAATTATCATATGATAACGAATATACTTAAACGTAATAAAGTTATCCACATCAATAAAGCTAACATAGCGTAATATGAACTAAGTAATTATAATGTGCAAAGAACACAACCCTAATACAACTTACACCACGAATAAACTGA
>JABUQX010123634.1:37500-48287 GCA_015478945.1 Trachelipus rathkii | reverse complement strand
TATATATATATAATATATTAATATATTATTTATTTATATAATATATCATATTATTATATGAAAAACTCGCGGACAAATTTAATGCATCACCCGTAAATAATTTAAACTCTTTCATTTTGGGAAATTGTTGGAGCTTAGGGTTTTGTTTTCAACCTAACTTTCGGGTGTATACGCGTATGTAACTTACACGTGTATGGAATAAATTGGCATAATAAACACACCAACCAAATTACGAAAATCCGAAGTACGTTCATGGAGAACAAGATGCAAGGACTCCAACCAACTAACGAAACAAACACTATGCTGTAAGTCGTAGTTTGACAAAGACTGTCACAATGAAAAGACATCGTCAGAGAAGGGAACGTGCCATATGAGTTATCAAGTGTCGGAAAGCAGGCCATCTCAGAGACAGGTGATCAGCAACTCGGTTAAACCAATCGCGGTTCAGTCGAATCTTCGTCGGTCCAGGGAGACTGGCAATCAACGTAGACGACATGGTCTGGGATCCGTCTGCAGTGCTTCGTGATCGTTTCCAAACAGCGTACGCTACAACCAGGCTCCGTAGAGGCAGACATGCATTTCCGAGGTTACAGTGAGAGACGACAGAATTGAACGTTAGACGTTTAACAAGGTCCGCCATCGGCCCTCTCCTGATCAGGGGCATCGGGTTGCAATTTCATTTTTCCAAGGCGTATTGGGATGGACACTCCAGATGAGTTCGAGGTTCACACTACTGGACAGGTGGACGTCGGCGGACGTTTTGAGGGTGAGCTCTTTTTGCTTGACAATATCTCCCAAGGATTCCTTTTTTTTTTTTTTTTTTTTTTTTTATTTTACAGTTATCACCACCGCTACACGGGCAAACCCTATTCAAGGAGGGGTGTTACCTCAACATTTCAACTAACGCAATTACGCAGATGAGCACAGACGCGGCCTTTAAAGTGAGGGAGATTTAATTGAGTAGGAAACCAGAAGATGGAAGAGAATTCCACAGAACAGAGGTGGCAGGAAAGAAGGAGGCACCGCAGCGAACTAGTTTGGAGTTGCTAACATCAACAGAAAACTCATGTGCTGACACAGCACCCTTGTGCTGCGAGGGCGTCTTAAAGGAGGCGGCACGCGAGTGGAAAGCTCCATCGAGCACCTGCCGCTACGGTACCTATAGAAAAGAGATAAAGCACAACATCGCGCCGCAAAGATAGAGGGTCAAGTGATCTAGAAAGTACAAGACAGTTTATAAGTCTTTTAGCCTTTGACTCGACCCTATCCAAAAACCGGGTGAAACCTGAGCCCCCCAGATATGAAGAGCAGTACTCCATAAAGGGCGGATGAGACCCTTATAACTGGAATAACTGTGAAGAGGAAAAAAAGTCTCCAGTCTAAACAGAACTCCAGTTCTTTGAGGCCGCCCTAGCAACCCTTGTCATGTGAGGTTTCCAAGACATTTTTGTTTATGTTAGGCCAGGATTGTTTATATTGTCAACAGAGAGACGAGAGAACCGTCGAAGAGATAGGAAGTTAGAAGTGTCTTAGAGAGGGGAGATTTTGTAGAAGTTGGTTTTAAAAGAATTAAATTTCACAAAGTTGCGACGACCCCACCCGGAAATTTCTATCCAGTCAGCGAGAATAGAATCGGAAAAGATTAAGACGAGAGGCAATTCTAGAAGAAAAAGAAGGAGCAGAATTAAATTGAGTTGAAGAATGAAGGTCGAGTCATCGGCATATGAGTGAGTAGAGTTAGAGTGCGACAAGAAGATCATTAATGGAAAGCAGGAATTAAAGTAGGAATAAGACAGAACATGTGTGAGGACACCACTATTGACAGAAAAGGAAGAGGAAGTCGCCCCATCAACAACAGCGATTATGAGCGATTTGAAAGAAAAGCTTAGACATAATAAGCAAAGAGGAGGAATCCAAAAGGTAGGGGCTGGGAGCAGTGACGCGTGCCACCCGGTCATGCATTGGATATGTCAACGCCACCACGCAAGTCTTCCCCGTAATCCTGGAGGGTGGAAAACCATAAACCTGTTAGATAGGAAAGTATACCACCAGTAGACCTCGAGCGCCGAAAGCGTACTGGCCGATCGGAAGAAGGAATGAAGTTCCAGATGTTTTCTAAGAAATGAGATGAGAAGGGTTTTCCAAAGATCTTAGGATAGAATACAGGTTAAGAGCTTATTAGAAGGTCAGAAGCGGCTTCCTTTTTTTGGAATAGGTTGGACATATGCGGCGCTTCCAACACTGAGGGAAAGTGTTGCTAGTATTGAGGCATAGAGAATATAGTTGCGAGAGGAGGGGCCAGCTCGGAAGCACACTCCCTTAAAACTCGGAGGATTGCCATCCGGGCCACCCGCCCTTCCTAACGTTCATAGGATTTCAGGAGCCCATGCACCCGATCAAATGTAATCTCAGGCAAAGGATAGTGACCCGGGAGAAGAGAAGGAGCAACGAAGGAATGCAGAGATCGCCAGGGTTGAGTTAAGGAAAATAAGAGGCCAGAATGAGATGGCCTTGTCAGTCTGAGAGTTAGCACAGAACCATCAGATCGAATAAAGGAGGAAATGTAGATTTACAGAAGTTGTTGGAGATGTTTTTGGCAAGAGGCCAGAAAGATTTTCAGTAGGAAACCAAGGAGGTAGCCACTTTCGTTTAATGAAAGTCCGCTTGCTCGTCGAAGAGTATCCTGCAACGATTTCTAGCTGAATGAAAATTAGCGAAGGTGATGGGAACAGTAATTTTTTCCACCCCCTATACTGCATTTCTCTAGCCTTAATGTCCAGATAGCAATTACTTATCTAACCATTGATTATTATTATATAAATATTATTCTAATAATTAATTAACCTTCTCACCCATCAACATATAACATGCTCCCACTTTTCTGCATTAATCCTAATCTTCACCATTATCAAAACCCAGGCAGCAATAGAGAGAACAACCCAACAAACCGAGACAGAGAAGAATCAGAAGAAGAAAAAGAGATAAAGAGAGCAGAAAGAGCACAAAACAGTCGTACGACCGCAAAGCGAGGACGCGCAGTAGGTATGAGAAAAGTAACAGGCGTGAAGGCGGAACATATTCAAAAAAGGGTTAAAACTTTTGTAGAGACAGTGAGAAGCACAAAGTATAGAGGAAAATGAAGCAAAGAAACGAAAGAAGATGCCGAGAGAAGGAAGACAAGACCGGCAAGGAAATCTATGGAGAGTGTAACGAGTAGAGGATGGCTAGCACTGTTTAACAAAGATAGCAAAAGATGGGCCTAGAGTTAGAGAGGTGGTATCCCACGGGCAGAGTTAGAATTTAAGCCACGGTGTTTAGATGGAAGTCAAACAGAAAGCCCGATCTATGCAATCTGCCATCTACACACACACGCCAAAACAAGCCCAAAAGCAAAAAAAAAGGAAAATCGGGTAAATTCATCAAACGGCCCTAAAACCTAAGTTAAAAGTTAATGTGGCCTAAAATTAATTAAAAATTCAGATTTGATATAGTAATAAATTTAAAAAAAGGTTAAAACCCTCAACTTACCCGAACTCCGTTAATACCCTAGCTAGAAAAATTTATAATTCGTCATATCTCTGCAATTTAATAATTGATTAAATTCAAAATATTTTGATGTGTTACGTAAAAGAGCTAAAAATTATGTTACTTTCTTGAGCTGAAATCAAAACCACTATTAAAAAAAAAATAGGCATTATAATTACAAAACATACCTTAAAGCAGTAAAATCAGATAACATTCAGTTAAAGCTCAGTATAATTTTTTTCAAGAAGTAAATCCTAGACACAGCAGGGTATGGACCCAATCAGTAAAAATCACATGTAAATTCATGCAGCTATTAGAATTTCATGTAAAATACTTGTAAAAGTGCGGAATTTAAATACTCATATGACACATAAAAACCGACTTGGATGTGTTCTCTCTCAACTTGTGATAAAGCATTTCATACTAGAAGAGAACTAGACTCAGATGAACTTCATAAGAATCCCAAATCAAAAAATTTAGATTTTTCCTCCAACTAAAATCACAGCTCCTATTATTAGACTTAACAAGTCATATTTAATTATTGTGAATTAAATACAAAACATAACATTCAAAAAACTATTTAATAATATTTAATTATATAGTCTAAGCGATTGTTTCTTTAAACATGTATGTTTTTAAGCTTACATTCCAAAATTATATTAAAACATACAGTTCTTGTGTCAATTCAATTTTTTTTCACTAATGAACCCTATATAATTGATATTATACACTTAAAACAATTTTTATATATTCTTTTTTATGCTTTATTAGATTATACATTAAAAATTTGTATTAAAAACATATACTTTACAAACCTTAAATCAGTAAATCAGTTAGAATTCAAACGCCCCTCCATACCCCTCATTTACCCTTCTGTATTCTATCTGGATCTATTGATTCTATTTGATCTAGGTTTGGAATCTATTAATTCAAAGTTCATATTTTGTATAACATAAAGCACAAAAACTTTTATTATTTTGTTTTGTGTCGTTGCTTTTTAAACTTATCGTTTTTTACTAAAAAATTTATTCTTTGTGCATAGTTATTAGATCCTTTGGATACAATCGCACTCTCTGGGACACCTCATTTGTTCTAACTAATCTACCTAAGAAACAGTAAATCAGTAAATTCAGTAAATTGCAACCTGGCCCTCATGACGGCTATTTCCTCGCTACCTGCATTACTAAGATGATCGTATGATCAATTTGTAGGATCTGAGATATGAAGTACTATTGCATCTTCTCGTCTTTCAGTCAGGTTTCTTGATACATAGTGCTCTCATTTTCACTCAGCCACAACATTCCAATTGTGTGTTGTGCTTTCAATTATTGTTTTTATTTGTATTCTCTAGTGATACATTTATTACGCTCAAAAAGAAACATGCTCTAATTCATCTGCACAGTTCGTCCATATCTATGTTGTGTATTTAACTTTTAACCTAAAACATTCACATTTTAGCAGTACTTTAGAAGGGAAGAATAAATTTCAGGTGAGAACAAATTCGTAAATCAAACTGGGTATTCCAGCTAAACCCTCCTACCCTTCCATGATCTATTGCATCTATTGATCTATGATCTATTGATTCAAGTCATATTTGCCATTTGTAGATGAGAGATCACCTAGGAGCGATAAAAACAATTGAATTCCCATAGTTTTAGCATGTGTGCTGTTGTTATCGGATTTTGTTGTGTTGTTGTGTATGTGGCTGTGTGTTCGGATTGTTGTTGTTGTTGTTGTTGTTGTTGTGTTGTTGTTGTTGTTGTTTGTTGTTGCCTGCTAAAATATATCATACGTTCAAAATTAATGAAAATATACAAAACCAACTTTTTTCAATCATATCTCTAAAATATTAATTTAATTAATGAAACATTGTAATTTTGAAAACTAAACAAAAATACATATCATCCTAGCCCAACTGACATACAGCATTTATTAACAAGGTAACTAAAATAAGAAGTTTCAACTTACCAGCAGAAGAAGGCATAGCAATCTCAATCTTTACTATACACAAACGCTCAAAATATTATTATTTAATTATTATTTTATTATTATTATATTATTATTATATTATTATTATTTATTATTATTATTATTAGTATTATGATTTATTATTATTATTATTATTATTATGATATCAACTAATATATGTATATGAACATAACAAAACCTAACCACACCATATACACACACACACACCACACACACACACACACACACACACCAACCACACATACCAATATATATATATATATATAGTGTATATAGTATATATTAATATATATATATATATATTATATATACTATATATATATATATATTATATATATATATATATATTATATTTATATACTTATATATATTATATATATATAATATATATATATATATATATATATATATATATATTATATTATATATATATATATATTAATATATATATTATACATAATAAATAATATATATTGTGTATGTGTTGAATGTGTGTGTTGTGTGTGGTTGTGTGTGTGTGTGTGTGTGTTGTTGTGTATGCGTATGATAGGTTTGTTATGTTCATATACATATATTAGTTGACTATAATAATAATAATAATAATAATAATAATAATAATATTAATAATAATAATAATAATAATAATAATAATAATAATAATAATAATAATAATAATAATAATAATAATAATATTGAGCGTTTGTGATATAGTAAAGATGAGATTGCTATACTTTCTTCTGATGGTAAGTTGAAACTTTTAATTTTAGTTACCTTGTTAACGAATGCTGTATGTCAGTTGGGCTAGGATGATATGTATTTTTGTTTAGTTTTCAATATTACAATGTTCATGTAAAATTAACATTAATATTTTAGAGATATGATTGAAAAAGTGTTGTATATTTTCATTTAACTTGAACGTATGATATATTTAGCAGCAACAACAACAACAACAACAACAACAACAACAACAACAACAACAACAACAACAACAACAACAACAACAACAACAACAGCCACAGCAAAAGAATTTATTTTTATGTTATGTTATACAAATATGACTTGAATCAATAGATCAATAGATCAATAGATCAATAGATCATGGAAGGGTAGGGGGTTAGTGGATACATTTGATTTACTGATTTACTGATTTACTGCTTTAAGGTATGTAAAAATGCTAAATTTTTTAGTTATTAAACATAAAAACCTTGGGGTATTTTTTAGTTAAAAAAACAAAATATTTAAAAACAAATTAAACAAAAGTTTTTGTGCTATGTTATACAAGATACGACTTGAATCAATAGATCAATAGATCAATAGATCAACAGATCAATAGATCACAGAAGGGTAGGAGGGTATGGAGGGCAGTTTGATTTACTGATTTACTGATTTACTGTTTTAAGGTATGTAAAAAATGTAAATTTTAAAAGTTATAAACATAAAAAGAATAAATTTTTTAGTAAAAAACGAAAAGTTTTAAAGAAACAAAACAAATAAATTAAAAGTTTTTGTGTTATGTTATACAAAAATATGACTTGAATTAATAGTTCACTAGGATCAATAGATCAATAGATTCAATAGATCAATAGGGTAGGAGGGTATGAGGGCAGTTTGATTTTATGATTTACTGATTTAGGTATGTAAAAATGCAAATTTTTAAGTTATAAACATAAAAAGAATAAATTTTTTAGTTAAAACAAAATATTTAAAACAAATTAAACAAAATAAATAAATTTTTATAGTAAAAACATAATGTTTAAAGAAACAAAACAAAATAAATAAAAGTTTTTGTGTTATGTTATACAAAATATGACTTGAACAATAGATCAATAGATTCAATAGATCAATAGATTCAATAGATCAATAGAGATCACAAAAGGTTATGAGGGTAATGGAGGCAGTTTGATCTTACTTGATTTACCTGATTTACTTGATTTACGATTACTGGATTAACTGCTTTACTGATTACTGATTTACTGCTTTTACTGATTTACTTGATTTACTGCTTTAAGGAATGTAAATATGCAAATTTTTTTAAGTTATAAACCTATAAAAAGAATAAAATTTTTTAGTAAAAAAAAAATTATTTAAAACAAATTAAACAAAATAGAATAAATTTTATAGTAAAAAACGCGTAATGTTTAAAGAAACAAAAACCAAAATAAATAAAAGGTTTTTGTGTTATGTTATACAAAATATTGACTTGAATCAATAGATCAATAGAATCATAGATAATAGATCAATAGATCAACAGTAGAAGGGTTAGGAAGGAGGTAGGCTGGATACAGTTTGATTATTGTATTTACTGATTTTAACTGCTTTAAGGTATGTAAATATGCAAAATTTTTTTTGTTATAAACATTAAATCTAAATAATTTAGTAAAAACAATTAATATTTAAAGCTATTAAAACCAAAACCAAGAAATTTTTATAGTGAAAAAATAGTTTTTAAATAAGGCAAACAAAACAAAAAATCTCAATTTTTGTGTTATTGTTACACAAAACTATAACTTGAAATCAATTAGATCAATTAGATCAATAGATCAATAGATCAATAGATCACAGAAGGTTATGAGATTATGGAGGGGATGGTTTGATTTACTGAATTTACTGACGAAAAGTCTTCAGGGACGAGAAATCCGCAAATTTTTTTAAGTTTTATACATTAAAAGAAATCTTTTTTTTAGTTTAAAAAACAAATTATTGATAAAATAAAATCAATTAAATTAAATTTTTTTATTAAAAAAGAAAAAAAGAAACAAAACAAAAATAAATTAAAAGTTTTGTGTTTTGTTATACAAAAATATGGACTTGAAATCAATAGATCAATAGATTAGATCAAATAGATCAATAGATCACAGAAGGGTAGGGGGGATAGTTGGAACCGAGTTTTGATTTACTGATTTAGCTGATTTACTGCTTTAAGGTATGTAAAAATATGCAAATTTTTAAGTTATAAAGACATAAAAAAAGAAAAATTTTTTAGTTATAAAACAAAAATGGTTAAAGAAAATAATACTAGATATGTTACATTTTTAGTAATAAAAAACATAATGTTAAAGAAACAAACAAAATAAATTAAAGTTTTTGTGTTATGTATACAAAATATGACTTGAATCATAGATCAATAGAATCAATAGATCAATAGCATCACAAGTGAAGGACTGATTATATGAGTTTGGTATCTTAGGTTAAATATGCAAAAAAAATTAAGTTGTTATAAACATAAAAGAATAATTTTTTTTAGTAAAAACAAAATATTTAAAGAAAATAAAACAAAATAAAATAAATTTTATAGTAAAAACATAATGTTTAAAGGAAGAAACAAAAACAAAAATAAATAAAAGTTTTTGTGTTATGTTATACAAAATATGACTTGAATGAAAGTGTAGATCAATAGATCATAAGATCAATAGATCACAGAAGGTTATGAGGTTATGGAGGGCAGTTTGATTTTACTGTTTTACTGCGTTTACTGCTTTAAGTATGTAAATATGCAAATTTTTTTTAAGTCATAAACAGAAAAAGATTATAATGTCATTAAACAGAAAAGATTTTATGAAAATCATTAAACAAAGATAAAGAAATTATATAGTAAATCATAAGGTTGAAAGAAGAAACAAAACAAAAAATAAATAACAGTTTTTTTTTTAGATTCTACAAAATACGACTTGAATCAATAGATATCAAGTAGATCAATAGAGGGATCAATAGATCATTAGATCACAGAAGGGTATGATATGAGCGTTATGGAAGGGCAGTTTGATTTGATTTACTGATTTACTGCTTTAAGGTATGTTAAAATGTAAATTTTTTAAAGTTTTGATAAACATAAAAAGAAATAAATTTTTTAGTAAAACAAAAATATTTAAAGCAAATTAACAAAAATAAATAAAATTTTATAGTAAAAACGGAAAAAGTTTAAAGAAACAAAACAATTAATAAAAGTTTTGTGTTATGTCTATACAAAATATGACTTGAATCAAATAGATCAATATAGATAATTAGATCAATAGATCATGGTAAGGGTAGGAGGGGTATGGAGGGCAGTTTTGATTTACTGATTTACTGATTTTTACTGCTTTAAAGGGTATGTAAAATGAAATTTTTTTTAAGTTATAAATAAAAAGAATAAATTTTTTAGTTAAAAACGAAAAGTTTAAAGAAACAAACAAAAAAAAAATAAAAGTTTTTGTGTTATTGTTATACAAATATGACTTGAATCATAGATCAATAGATCATTAGATCAAAAGATCATGGTAAAGATGTAGGAGGGTTATGGAGGGCAGTTTTGATTACTGATTTACCGTATTTACGCTTAAGTATGAAATATGCAAAAAAAAAATTAAGTTATAAACATAAAAGGAATAAATTTTTTAGTAAAAACGAAAAGTTTAAAGAAACAAAACAAAAATAAATAAAAGTTTTTGTGTTATGTTATACAAAATATGACTTGAATCAATAGATCAATAGATCAATAGATCAATAGATCAGGATGGTTATGTGTTGGCTGAGGAGGGTAGTTTTGATTTACTGATTTACTGATTTACTGCCTTTAAGGTATGTAAATATGCAAATTTTTTTTAAGTTATAAATAAAAAGAATAAAATTTTTTTAGTAAAAAAACGAAAAGTATAAAGAAACCTGCAAACAAAATATAAAGGTTTGTGTTATGTTATACAAAAATATGACTGAATCAATAGATCGATAGATCAATAGATTATGAAGATCAATAGATCACAGAAGGGGTAGGAGGGTGTGGAGGCAGTTTTGATTTATGATTTACTGATTACTGCTTTAAGTATATGGTAAAAATGTGAAATTTTGAAGATACTAATCAAATTTAATAGCAATTAAATTTTTTAGTAAAAACAGAATATTTAAAACAAATTAAACAAAATAAATAAAACAAATAATATAAAAACGAAAAGAAAAAGTCAAAAATTAAAAAAAAATAAAATAAAATAATTAAACTAATAAAAATAAAAAAAAAAAAAAAAAAAAAAAAAAAAAAAAAAAAAAAAAAAAAAAAAAAAAAAAAAAAAAAAAAAAAAAAAAAAAAAAAAAAAAAAATTAAATTAACAGAAAGAGTAAATGTAAAATGAAACATAAAAAATAGTTAGAAAAAAATTTGCATGTTTCAGTTTAAGGAAAAAATTATATTAGTTAGCATTTATAAAAAGAAAATGAGATTTGAAAATATAAATGTCAGTCTTGAACATTTAGAAAGACGGGTTATCTTTGCATGATGCATTGCAATTGACGATATGTACATG
>JABUQX010123634.1:27500-30000 GCA_015478945.1 Trachelipus rathkii | reverse complement strand
ACATGTATGGATGCCAATGACCTGGATGAATGTCTATCATCCATTTGAAATACAGTCGGATGGTCCGTCATTGTTCACCCAGGGTGAACTGAACGATCTTTATGAGAGTTGTATTTGCCGAAGTTGTCCTGAGGTGTTGGCTTCGAGGATGTGATAGACATCATCCAGGTCTTTGGCATCCATACATGTAGACGTACTAAAGTTACCCCAACAAGCTTCCCGAATATCGACCGCAGTAAACTTGCTACTACTGTTAGATTATGCGGAGGTAACGTCTATACAGCCTACTTAGTGCGCACATGAATTTTGTCATCCCTAGGGAATATGCAAAAATAAGGATCCATGATTGCACGAAAACGGGCATGTGATACAGCAAATCCCGAGAAATATATATATGAATCATCACCTTCCGAATTACTATATATCTGCTACAAAAGTCGATCCAAGAAAAATTTCACCTTTTTTTGTTTACCAGTGTAAGTTTTCTTTATTTTTCCCTAAATGGATGACCGAACTTTGAAATAACTTATTCGGGCCGAATTAGCTGAAGGTGATTATCGTGTCGAATACTTTTTAGCCCGAATATTTCGGTATTTCGGCTTTTTCACTATCGGCAACATCCCTTAATTATATTATATATATATATATATATATATATATATATAATATTATATATATAATATATTATATATATATATATATATATATATATATATAATATATATATTTGTAACATTGTTTTACTCCATTCTAGTGTAAATGATATTAATTGAAGTTGAGGTACCCAAAATTTAAATATCTTTTAAATTATCAGAATATTAGTGAAAATATAAATAAACGTTTATAAAATGCAAGTAGACAGTGTAAAACGTTGGCAGATTCATTTTGTTATGTGTGTGTGGATATTATGTTATTTCTAAGCACATTTCCACCAAAATTGTGAAGGGAACCAAGTATTGGATAGAGTACAGGCTCTACTTTGTTCTGCCTATTGGTGACTAAGATAAACCACTGGGCACCTCATAATATGTGGAAGTTTTAAAACAACCCTAGAAGGATGATTAAGAGGAACAAGAAAAGCAATGCCTTTGGCTATGCCCAGAAAATGGCGATAGTCAACGAATCACTATGATGACTGCTACTTCTGCATGGTGGATATTAAAAAATATGAAAAAGGTAAAGCGAATGGCAATCTTCTATCCATATCCAGAGCCCAAGTTCCTCATAATGAAAACTACCCTGGGCCTATACCTTCACCACCCCTTCTGTAAGTAAAATTGTTTTATGACAAGTCCATGACATATAAAAGAAGAAATGTATGTTTCTACAAATATATGTAGCAGCTACTTACCTCTATATATATATATATATATATATATATATATATATATATATATATATATATATATATATATATATATATATATATATATATATATATATATGTTTTTTATTTTTTCTACATATATATATATATATATATATATATATATATATCAGGTTTTTCTCTTTTCTTTTCTGGAAGATGATGAAACATGCTTAAATATGTTTAAATCCTTGAAATTGAAAGAAAAGATGAACATAACTAAAAATGATGCCTGGTGTGCATTCCGTAATGTGATTCAGGGATTTTTTAGGAAATTGTAAAGATCCAAATTGAAAAACAGCTGATAAAAATACTCATTGATTGTTATAAGAAAATGGGGTGCCGTATATGTCATTAAAGGTGCGTTATTTACACTCGCATTTGGACTTTTTTCGAGAGAATTTTGTGGATGTAAGTAAAGAACATGGTAAAAGATTTCACCAGGATATTCAGACAATGGAAAGGCGATACCAGGGACGTTGAGATAGTGCCATGATGGGTGATTATATGTGGTCTTTGATAAGAGAAACCAAATCGACTCACAAGAGAAAAGCACGATCCACAAAGCACTTTTAAATGCAAAGTAAGCATGTATTTGGCATATTAAAGCATTGACTTATATTTTGTGGATATTAGTATGTATCTTATCAAGTATAAAGTCTTTCTTAAGTTTCTGTTCGTAAGTTTAAACCTTCAAATAAAAAATTGTAATAAGTACCTACAGTGTAAGCTCATTAACAAACCTTAAAAATTACAAAACTTAAATATTGCAATAACTCTCAAAGTATCAATGATAGAAAAATATGAAGGCCATTTCTGTGTTCAGCGTCAAAAAATATATAAGATTCAATAAAAAAAATAGAAAGAAACTTTTTTTGTGTTACATAGTGTTATTGAATCTAAAAGTTTCTCATAATTCTTCACTTAAAAAGTAAGAAGTATCGGCCAAGTATCGGCCATATTAACCGATACCGATACCGATACCGATACCGATACCCACAAAAAATGGCCGATACTGCCGATACCGATACCGATACCGATACTATCGGTACATCTCTAATATATATATATATATATATATATATATATATATATATATATATATATATATATTTTTCATAGATATAATATAAT
>JABUQX010123634.1:0-22500 GCA_015478945.1 Trachelipus rathkii | reverse complement strand
TATACATCCACTTGGACTTTTGTGAACTTTCGGATAAGGTTCGTTCATCAAGTTATAGTTCAATTGGACGTTAAATTGTAGAGGTGTATAAGATTATTGGTTTATCTAAGTATCGGGAAGGTCGAATATCTGAGATCGTGTGTAGTCTAACGAATTGCATGAGTAATCAGTACATGAGATCAATATAATAGTGAATCCAGACATGCCTATTTGACTTTATCTTGAAATTATACTTATAAAGTTATTACATACTTTGATGGTCAATATTAAGGGTTCTCTAGAGCGTGTTGAAGACGAATTTTGAGGTTACAGTGTTTGCTCAATATTGTAGTATTATAGAAGGGCTAGGATCTAGATTTATTAACCTACTACCTTTTCTCTTCATACTACTCAAATTTAAGTAATGAGTTTATAGTTGACTTGGTTCCTTCTTTCAAACTGGCTACCTTTAAGGGTAGTGATCAGTAAGTAGCCTTAATTTGATAGAATAGCGAGGTTCGATTTACCGCTGATCACTCTATCCAAGAATGGGTGAGCCTCTCCTAATATTCAGTAATGTTCGTATTGAAGGTTGATAAATTTGGAGATACATGAGATTGCAAGCCATATGGAATTTCCTTGCGAAGAATACGGGGTTTATGATGTCAATCGAGGATTTATGACCAACGGCACCGGTACTGAAGCCAGTGCGGGGCCTAGTTAGTTAAATCATATTCGTTTATTATAAATATCAAATATTATTACTTAGTTTCAACTATAACCTGATCCTGATCTATCTTATAGTTACATTAATCGTCATAATTGCAATCATCTATAGCAATAAGTTAAACCGTTCCTTTCTAATGTTCCGATATGAACTGGATGACATTTTATATTTATATAATTCAAAAATCTTTTTTTTTTTTTAATAAATTGCTACTTTAGGCTACCAACAATGAATCATTGACATGTTATATTAGATTGCTTATTTTTTTTATATGTTTTCATTTTTACATTTACACTTGTATGTTTAGATGTATTAATTTTTAATATATTATTTTTTATATTTATTTTATTTTTTTTTTTTTTTTTTTTTTATCTTTGCTTTGAATTTTTTCTTGATATTGTTTTTATTTTTCAAATTATTATTGTTTATATAATAGTAAATATAATATCGCCTATTGTTTTGTATTTTTTATGGTTTTTGGTTTTATTTCCGGTGTACTGCCTGTGCGTTATTAGATGTCAGTAGGACTTTCTAATTTTTTCGTTTTGGATAGAAGTAAGATAGTTATTTTTTAATGTCTCTGTCTTAGATTTGTTTATGACATCTTTCTGATTTTTTAATAAAAAATTTTATTCTTTTTTATAGGTTTATAACCTACACGAGTAAAGTAGCAAATATAGACATTTTGTTATTCCAATATACTTAGGAGAAGCAGTTATTCGATGAATAATCCACTAGACAACTTACCAGAGACTGCCCGTCCATATGAACCTCATCGCGCATTCTCGCTGATCTAGGGATACCCTACTATGATTCTAGTGATCCTAAGCTCGATCTAAGTAGAGATGATCAAATGTTGTATAATGTCGAGGATAGAAACCGAGTTAACACAAAAACATACTGTCATCTCATAGTCAGATTAATATTCTCTCGTTTTCTCTGTGTGAGACTTGTACCTCTCGTAATATTTTTACTAAAAAAGACATTTATTCATTTTATGTCCTTTAGCATAAACGGAAAAGCTAGTACAGGTAACAGAGAGAATCTCTGCTCCATAAATTTACATACCTTCCCAAGCTACGTCACAATCAGTAAACAATCAGTAAATGCAAACTAACCCTCCATACCCACATACCAATCAATCATGATCTATTGAACTATTGATCTATTGATGTCAAGTCATAATTTTGTATATAATGAACACAAAAGACTGTTATTTATTTTGATTTTTGTTTCTTAAAACTTTTGCATATTTCTACTTATACACGACTCTCATATCGCCTTGTTTATGTTTAGTACATGAGATTGATGTTACATCTTCTTTCGCAAATATTAGAGACGACATTGTACTCTCAAACGTATCGCTATAATTGCGGTTAAAGTCTCCATAAAGACCGTCTATTGAACCTCTCCTCCGTGGCACGCATCTCTTGTGGGCGAGATGACGTTCTGCTAACCGGGTTTCCTGTACCTTTGCTCTCTTATGCAACTGGTTGATGGTTGGAACTTAACATGGTCAATGATCTACTTGAAGTATATGGATTTTCATACTTCATATGTGCGCTGATTAGTGAGACATACAGGGCTTCCACAATAATAGCTCTTACTATGGATTTTTCTTTTGCATTCTTGAGATGGATATTAGGAGTACTTAAAATTCTTTGCTGTCGTTGTGTGTTAGTCTTTCAAAAAAACCTTATTCCTTTATTACTATGGTTATAAGCTTATGAACCAAATTTCACATACTTTCCTTGATCTACTGCGGTGGATTGAGCTTTAAAAGACATTAGGAAATTGAGTATAACCTATTCTCTAATCAGTAAAAGGAGAAAGAGTCTGCACTCTCTCCATTACCTGCCTTCACTTTGTTGCAGTCAAGTTAACTGCAATAGATACTAATATGCATACCTTCACAATAATAAGCAGTCATGCGCTTTAGATATAGACACTATTGATTTTTCAAGTTCTATTATATTCTATTCCGGTTATGATATATAACATATATAGTATATATTAATTATAATACAAAACTAAATAGTTTATTTTGTTTTAAAATAGTTTTATTAAATTATTTTTCGTCTTACTAAATAAATTATTATGTTTAAATTGTGTTTAATTGAGATCAGAATTAAGAGAAATAGTTATATTTACTTAAAAAAAAATTTATTCTTATTTTTATTAGTATTTATGTTAACTTTATATATAAATATTTGACATTTTATACATAAATACCTATTACTAAGTCACACGTAGTAAATTTACAGTAATTCAGTAATTCAAAATCTGCCTATCTCATGAACGAACTCTATACCTTTCTGTGTATTACTATTGATCTTATTGAATTCTATTATGATTAACTATTTTATTGATTATATCTATATATATTATATTATATATTAATCTTATATTACTATTATTTCTATCTTATATATATTTTATATATATATTTATAATATTTATTTATATATATATATATTATATATATATTATAATTATAATATTATAATATATATATATATATATATATATATGAAAGTCGATTTGCTTATTGACAAACCTAAATAGTAAACCAGGATGTAGAAATCATTAAATTAATTAATGGATATTTAGAACTATTTGGAAACCATATTTCGAAATTAACATTTTTTTTCCCCGTCACGCTATAAATATTTTCCCACGGTTTTTCCCCCAAATTAACAATTTTTCGATTCATTATTTTTCTTTTGGGCATAAAATGTGACATCGGCGGGATCCATCTATTGGGCAGTAAGATTTCGGGTAAACAACTAATGGGGTATATAAGACAGGAATCTGGGCATTACGCTCTTGTTCCCTTTCAACTAGTATAGCAACGACGTTCTTAATTTATCAAGTGAACACCAAATCGAATACGTAAAACTCCAAGTCCACTTTGAATTGAACCTTTTTCCGATTAACTTTCCACTCAATAAAATTTCCAGATTTTAATTGTTTAAACTTAGAGAAAATTCTACTTTTAAAGACGAGGGAAAACGCGATTCATTTAAGCAACTTACTTGAATTCATTTAAACTAAATTTTAGATTATTATTTTAAAAATAATCTTAATTCGTCACACCATACTAGTTACAAGTTTTGGTTGAAGTAGAGCAGGTGTTAATTGTCAAAATTAATTTATTCATTGTTGAAACTTGAATTTAGAAAGTTATTTTAATTTTGGGCTATTTGGAAAATAAATTTTATGAGTGTTATATTTTTTGTTAATTGTTAATTTGGGGTTTGGTTTCGGAAGCATTTGTGCAAAACAATAACTGAATAACAATAATAAGAATGATAATTATATATAATTAATAATAATATATTAATTTATAATATATAATAATTATATAAATTAGAATAATAAAATATTAATGAATTATAATAATATAGTATATAATAATATAAATTAATAAAATATAATAAATATTAATTAATAATAATATATAATATATTAATAATAATAATAATATTAATAATAATAATATATTAATTTAATAATTATTATTAATACTAATATATTAAATAATAATATTATTAATATAATAATAATATTGATAAATAATAATTGAAAGGAAAATTGCTGTCTACACGGAGTTCTCTAATACGTCATATTAGCATCACGAGATATTTATAACTACGTCATTTTATTAGGTCATTGCACGCGAGTAACATATATTTTTAGTACCACATAAACATATTAATATAGTATATATTATATATATATTATATATAATTTATTACTATATATATATTATCTATACTTTCTTTTAATATAAATATATATACTATATTTATGAAATATAATACGATATATAATATGATAAATATTATGATATGGAAAGCATTTGTAAAGAATATATATATACTAAAATATATTGTATTATATATATATCTATATATATATTATATATATATAATATATTATATAATATAATATATTATATAATATATTATACTAATATATATATATATATTTATTATATATATATTATATATTATATATATATATATATATATATATTATTATATATAATTAAATATTATTATTAATATATATATATATATATATTAAAATTGTGAATTTTTTAAAATGTTTTATTTAAATTTCGAGCTAACGAACCTCCTGTATCTGGGTTTTTTTCTGTTGTTTCGATGGTATTAATTAAGTCTCCTTTTTCGAAAGTTCTGGGATTTCATATTCTTAATGGTTATTTTTTATGGATTTGATTCTGCACTTAAATAGAAATACAAGTTAAATTTCTGAAACTACTACCTGGAGAAAACATTTGCAAGTTTAAAATATTACTTTAAATTTGCCATAGGAGCACCTTTATGTCAAATAATGGTGAGAGCTGTACCTTTGAATTGTTTG
This sequence comes from Trachelipus rathkii, assembly GCA_015478945.1. Classification (NCBI taxonomy): domain Eukaryota; kingdom Metazoa; phylum Arthropoda; class Malacostraca; order Isopoda; family Trachelipodidae; genus Trachelipus; species Trachelipus rathkii. The sequence goes on along the minus strand of JABUQX010123634.1, from coordinate 17,405 downwards.
GAAAGAATTTTCAAGTTGCATTATATTTCTTGTAATAAACATTAAATAACAAAGCTTTAAGCAATATATCAGTAAATCAGTAAATCAGTAATGTTTTACTATAAAAATTTATTTATTTTGTTTTATTTTCTTTAAATATTTTGTTTTTACTAAAAAATTTATTCTTTTTATGTTTATAACTTAAAAAAATTTGCATATTTACATACCTTAAAGCAGTAAACCAGTAAAACAGTAAATCAAACTGCCCTCCATAACCTCATAACCTTCTGTGATCTATTGATCTATTGATCTATTGATCTATTGATTCAAGTCATATTTTGTATAACATAACACAAAAACTTTTATTTATTTTGTTTTGTTTCTTTAAACATTATGTTTTTACTATAAAAATTTATTTATTTTGTTTTATTTTCTTTAAATATTTTGTTTTTACTAAAAAATTTATTCTTTTTATGTTTATAACTTAATTTTTTTGCATATTTACATACCTTAAAGCAGTAAATCAGTCCTTCTGTGATCTATTGATCTATTGATCTATTGATCTATTGATTCAAGTCATATTTTGTATAACCTAACAACAAAAAAGTTTATTTACTTTGTTTTGTTTCTTTAAACATTATGTTTTTACTATAAAAATTTATTTATTTTGTTTTATTTTCTTTAAATATTTTGTTTTTACTAAAAAATTTATTCTTTTTATGTTTATAACTTAAAAAAATTTGCATATTTACATACCTTAAAGCAGTAAATCAGTAAATCAGTAAATCAAACTGTATCCAACTATCCCCCCTACCCTTCTGTGATCTATTGATCTATTGATCTATTGATCTATTGATCTATTGATTCAAGTCATATTTTGTATAACATACAAAAACTTTTATTTATTTTGTTGTTTTCTTTAAACATTATGTTTTTTACTATAAAATTTATTATGTTGTTTTTATTTTCCTTTAAATAGTTGTTTTTACTAACAAAAAAATTTTCTTTTTATGTTTTATACTTAACAAAATTTGGCAGTATGTTACATAACCTTAAAACAGGTAAATCAGTAAATCAAGTAAATCAAACTGCCCTCCCCATAATCTCATACCTTGATCTATGGATCTATTGATCTATTGATCTATTGATCCTATTGCGTCTACTCTGATTTCAGTTATATTTTGTATAACGTAACACAAAACTTTTATTTATTTTGTTTTGTTTCTTAAAACTTAGTGTTTTTTGGGGAGGAAAGAGGGAACTTGGGGAGGGGTGGAATGGGGTTAAAAAGATTTTCTATTTAACTAAAAAAATATTCTTTTTTTTTGTTTATACAAACCAGTTTGCGATATTATACATACTTCGGCAGTAAAAGTAAATCCGCTGAATCCGGAAACTGTATCAGGCTACCCCCTCCGTACCCTTCTTGTGATCTATTGACTATTTTGATCGACTATGACTTATTGATCTATTGATTCAAGTCATATTTTGTATAACATAACACAAAAACTTTTATTTCATTTTTGTTTTTTAGTTGGTTCTTTAAACATTACGTTTTTACTATAAAAATTTTATTTATTTTGTTTAATTGTTTTATATTATGAATTTGATTTGTAAATAATATTCTTGTAGGTTTATAACTTACCAATTTGCTTTTTACATACCCTAAAGCAGTAAATTCAGTAAATCAGTAAAGCAGTAATCAGTAAATCAGTAAGCAGTTAAGAGATAAATCAGTAAATCAGTAAATCAATAAATCAGTAAATCAACGTGCCATCCATTAGCCCTCAAACCTTTTGTGATCATACTGATCTATGATCTATGATCTATTGATCTATTGCTATTGATTCAAGTCATATTTTTATCAAACATAACACAAAAACTTTTATTTATTTTGTTTTGTTTTCTTTAAACATTATGTTTTTACTATAAAGATTTATTTATTTTGTTTTAATTTGTTTTAAATATTTTTTTTTTTACTAAAAAATTTAATTCTTTTTATGTTATAACTTAAAATTTGCCATTTTTACATACCTTAGAATCAGTAAATTCAGTAAATCAAACCCCTCAATACCCTCATACCCCTTCTGTGATCTAGATCTCTTGATCTATTGAGTCTATTGACTTATTAATTCAAGTCATATTTTTGTATACCATAACAAAGAAAATTTTATTTAATTTTGTTTTGTTTCTTTAAACTTTTCGTTTTTTACTAAAAAATTTATCTCTTTTTTATGTTTATAACTTTTAAATTTACAATTTTTTACATACCTTAAAACTTGAAATCAGTAAATCAGTAAAACAAACTGGCCCTCCATACCCTCCCTACCCTTCTGTGATCATTGATCTGGTTGATCTATTGATCTAATTGATCTATTGATTCAAGTGTATCTTGTATAACATAGCTACAAAAGCTTTTGTTTACTTATGTTTTTAATATTTTGTTTTTTACTAAAAAGAATTATTCTTTTTATGTTTATAAACTTAAAAATTTACATTTTTACATACCTTACAGCAGTAAATTCAAGTAAATCAGTAAATAGACTGTAATGCCAGCTAACCCTCCTATCCCTACCATGGATCATTGATCTATTGAGATCTCTACTCTGATCTCCTTATTCAAGTCATATTGATGAGCATAAACATAGCAAATAATTCTTTTGCTGTGGCTGTTGTTGTTGTTGTTGGTTGTTTTTGTTGTTTGTGTTGTTGTTGAGTTCGTTGTTGGTTGTATGGTTGTTGGGTTGTTGTGTGTGTTGGCTGGCTGAAAATATATTGCATACGTTCAAATTAAATGAAAATATACAACACGTTTTTCAAATAATACTCTAAAATATTAATGATTAATTACATGAACATGTAATATGAAAACTAAACAAAAATACATCTCATACTAGCCTAACTGACATACAGCATTCGTTAACAAGGTAAATAAAATTAAAAGTTTCAACCTTACCAGCAGAAGAAGGCATAGCAATCTCAATCTTTACTATAATACACAACGCTCTAAAATATTATATTATTATTTATATTATTATTATTATTATTGATTCTTATTATTATTATTATTATTATTATTATTATTATTATTATTATATTATTATTATTATTATATATCAACTATATGTATATGAACATAACAAAACTAACATACTCACACACACACCCACACACAACACACACACACACGACACACACACGACACACACAGTCACACACATACACAATATTATTATTATTATAGTGTATATATAATGATATTTATATATATTATATATATATATACTATATATATATATATATATATATAATATATATCGTATATATATAATATATATATATATAATATATATATATATATTATATATATCTACATATATATATAATATATATATAGTATATATATATATACGTAAGTATGCGCGCGCACGCATATTAATATTATACTTGTGTATGTTGTGTGTGTGTGTGTGTGTGTGTGTGTGTGTGTGTGTGTGGTGTGTATATGGTGTGTTAGGTTTTGTTATGTTCATAAACATATATATTAATAATAAATAATCATAATAATAATAATAATATATAAATACATAATAATAATAATAATGTAGATCGATATAATAATAATAATACATAATAATAATATAATAATAATAATAATATAATAATAATATTTTGAGCGTTTGTGTTATCATAGTAAAGATTGAGATTGCTATGCCTTCTTCTGCTGTAAGTTGAAACTTTAATTTAGTTACCTTGTTAACGAATGCTGTATGTCAGTTGGGCTAGGATGATATGTATTTTTGTTTAGTTTTCAATATTACAATGTTCATGTAAAATTAACATTAATATTTTAGAGATATGATTGAAAAAGTGTTGTATATTTTCATTTAACTTGAACGTATGATATATTTAACAGCAGCAAATCAAAATCGACACAACAAACAACAACAACAACACAACAAGACCAACAACAACAACAACAACAACAAGCAACAACAACAACAGCCACCAGCAAAAGAATCTTATTTGTTATGTATATGTATATCAAATATGAACTTGAATCATAGAATCAATAGATCAATAGATCATAGATATGGTGGGGAGGGTGGGATTTACTGATTTACTGTATTGATTTACTGATTTACTGATTACTGCTTTAGGTATGTTGTAAATTTTTTAAGTTATAAACATAAAAAGAATAAATTTTTTAGTAAAAAACAAAATATTTAAAAACAAATTAAACAAAAGTTTTTGTGCTATGTTATACAAGATACGACTTGAATCAATAGATCAATAGATCAATAGATCAACAGATCAATAGATCACAGAAGGGTATGAGGGTATGGAGGGCAGTTTGATTTACTGATTTACTGATTTAAGGTATGTAAAAATGCAAATTTTTAAAAGTTATAAACATAAAAAGAATAAATTTTTTAGTAAAAAACGAAAAGTTTAAAGAAACAAAACAAAATAAATAAAAGTTTTTGTGTTATGTTATACAAAATATGACTTGAATTAATAGATCAATAGATCAATAGATCAATAGATCAATAGATCACAGAAGGGTATGAGGGTATGGAGGGCAGTGATTGTTGAAATTACTGAATTTTTTACTGATTTAAGGTATGTAAAAATGCAAATTTTTAAGTTATAAACATAAAAAGAATAAATTTTTTAGTTAAAACAAAATATTTAAAACAAATTAAACAAAATAAATAAATTTTTATAGTAAAAACATAATGTTTAAAGAAACAAAACAAAATAAATAAAAGTTTTTGTGTTATGTTATACAAAATATGACTTGAATCAATAGATCAATAGATCAATAGATCAATAGATCAATAGATCAGTAGATCACAAAAGGTTATGAGGGTATGGATGGCAGTTTGATTTACTGATTTACTGATTTACTGATTTACTGATTTACTGATTAACTGCTTTACTGATTTACTGATTTACTGCTTTACTGATTTACTGATTTACTGCTTTAAGGTATGTAAATATGCAAATTTTTTAAGTTATAAACATAAAAAGAATAAATTTTTTAGTAAAAACAAAATATTTAAAACAAATTAAACAAAATAAATAAATTTTTATAGTAAAAACGTAATGTTTAAAGAAAAACAAAAATAAATAAAGTTTTTGTGTTATGTTATATAGACAAATATGACTTGAATCAATAGATCAATAGATATACGGATCAATAGATCAATAGATACAGAAGGGTAGGAGGGGTGCTGGATACAGTTGATTTACCTGATTTAACTGATTTACTCGGCTTTAAAAGGTATGGTAATATGCGAAATTTTTCTTTGTTTATCAAACATAAAAGAATAATTTTTTTAGTAACAAAAAATATTCTAAAGAAAAATATTGAACAAATAAATAAATTTCATTCATATTAGTAAAAACAAAATGTTAAAGAAACAAAACAAAATAATAAAAGTATGTTGTCTGTTATGGTACACAAAATATAACTTGAAATCAATAGATCAATAGATCATTAGATCAATAGATGCATAGACAGCAGGAGGAGGGGATAGGAGAGGGCAGTTTGATTTACTGATTCTACTGATTTCTGTGTTTAAGGTATGTAAAGTATTGCAATTTTTAGTTGATAAACAATAAAAGAGAATAATTTTTTTTGAAGTTAGTAAAAAAAAAACCAAATTATGTTTTAAAGAAAAAAAAAAAAAAAATAAAAACAAAAATAAACCAAGAATTTTTTTCTAGTAAAAAATAAATTATCAAATAAGCGGGATCAAGATAAATAAGAAGTTGTGTTATGTTATACAAAATATGACTTCAATCAATCAATCAGATCAATACGATCAATAGATCAAATAGATCAAGAGGATACAGAAGGTATGTGGGGATGTTGGATATAACATATTTTGATCTTACTGATCTGTAACTGATTTACTGCTTTAAGGTATGTAAATACGCAAATTTTTTAAGTTATAAACATAAATAGAATATATTTCTCTTCAGAATGCTAATAACAAAATATTTCAATAGAAAAAATAATACAAACTCAAATAATTTTAACAGCAGCCATGGCATGAATTATAATGCACTAAAGCGTTTATCGTTAAGTTTTGTGGAAACTTTAACCTCTCAAACAATACTTGAATCAATAGATCAATAGCATCAATAGATCAATAGTCACAGAAGACTGATTTATGCTGCTTTAAGGTATGTAAATGTATGCAAAAAAATTAAAGTTATAAACATAAAAAGCAAAAAATGTTTTAGTAAACATGCGTGACAAAATATTTAAAGAAATAAAACAAATAAATAAATTTTATAGTAAAAACATAAATTTAAAGAAAACAAAACAAATAAAATAAAAGTTTTTGTGTTGATTGATATATATACAAACGATATGACTTGAGTCACAGTAATCATAGATCAATAGATCAATAGATCACAGAAGGTTATGAGGTTATGGAGGGCAGTTTGATTTACTTTTTTTACCCCTTCTGCTTTTAACAGGTATATAACATATGCAATTTTTTTTAAGTATAACATAAAAGAATAAATTTTTGTAAAAAAACAAAATATTTAAGAAAATAAAACAAATAAATAAATTTTTTATAGTAAAAACATAATGTTAAGAACCAAAACAAAAAATAAAATAAAAGTTTTTGTGTTATGTTATACAAAATATGACTTGAATCTAGGGTAGTTAGATCAAATAGATCAATAGATCAATAGATCACAGAAGGATATGAAGGTATGGAGGGCAAGTTTGATTTACTGATTTACTGATTACTGCTTAAGGTATGTAAACATGTAAATTTTTAAAGTTATAAACATAAAAAGAATAAATTTTTTAGTAAACAAAATATTTGTAAAGCAATTAAACAATAATAAATAAAATTTTATAGTAAAAACGAACAGTTTAAAGAAAACAAAACAACAAAATAAAAAAATTTTGTTGTTATGTTATAACAAAATATGAACTTGAAAATCATAGTCAATAGATCAATAGATCAAATAGATCATGGAAGGGTAGGAGGGTATGGGGGATGGCAGTTTGATTACTGATTTACTGATGTACTGCTTAAGTAATTAAAATGTAAATTTTTTTAAAAAATATAAACATAAAGAGAATAAATTTTTTAGTAAAAACGAAAAAGTTTAAAGAAACAAAACAAAAATAAATAAATTTTGTGTTTGTTATACAAAATATGACTTGAATCAATAGATCAATAGATCAATAGATCAATAGCTCATGGAAGGGTATGGAGGGTAGTTGGATGACCAGTTTGATTAACTGATTTACCGATTTACTGCTTTAAGGTATGTAAATATGAAAAAAAATTTGTTATAACATAAAAGGAATAAATTTTTAGTAAAAACAAAGTTTTCAAAGAAACAAAACAAAAATAACATAAAAGTTTTGTTGTTATGTTTAGCAAAATATGGACTTGATCAATAGATCATAGATCAATAGATCAATAGATCAATGGACCACGAATGGGTTTATTGGAGGTAGTCTCTGATTTACTACTTTACTACTTGACTTCTTTCATATATTCCAATATGCAAATTTTTTTTTACAGTTTATAAAACATCAAAAAGAATAAATTTTTAGTAAGAACAAAAAAAAAATGTTGAAAGAAACAAAACAAAATAAATATAAGTTTTTGTGTATGTTATACAAAATATGACTTGAATCAAAGATCAATAGATCAAATAGATCAATAGATCAATAGATCACAGAAGGGTATGAGGATATGGATGGGCAGTTTGATTTAGTGATTTACTGATTTACTGCTTTAAGATATGTAAAAATGTAAATTTTTTAAGTTATAAACATAAAAAGAATAAATTTTTTAGTAAAAACAAAATATTTAAAGCAAATTAAACAAAATAAAATAAAACAAGTAAAAAAAAAAAGAAAAAAAGTCAAAAATTAAAAAATAAAATAAAAAAAAAAAAAAAAAAAAAAAAAAAAATAAAAAAAAAAAAAAAAAAAAAAAAAAAAAAAAAAAAAAAAAAAAAAAAAAAAAAAAAAAATAAAAAAATTATAAAAATTAAATTTAACAAAGTATAATTGGAATCTAAAACATAAAAAATAGGCAATCAATATATGCATGATTCACAATTTAAGAAAAAATTATATTAGTTAGCATTATAAAAAGAAAATGAGATTTGAAAATATAAATGTCAGTCTTGAACATTTAGAAAGACGGTTTATCTTTGCATGATGCATTGCAATTGACGATATGTACATGATAGAACAGGATCAGGTATGTGAACAGTAATAATATTGTATTATTAAACGAATGTTTACTAACTAGGCACCGCACTGGCTTCAGCACCGGTGTCGTTGTCAATTCCTCTGATTCCAAACCCTATTCTTTCCAGAAATCCGACTCTGAATCCTTTCTCCAAATTTCAACCTTCTACGAACATTCGATTTTTTAGGGGAGGCTCACCCTCTGGGGTGAGCACGGGTACGTAACCTCGTCTACAATGAGGTTACGTCACCCCTATATGGGGAGCCAAGTTTGAAGAAGACAAGTCAACTAGAACTCATCTAAATTGAGTGGTGAAGAAAAGTGTGGGTTATAAGACTTATTCCTAGCCCTTCTTAAACTCAAATATTGGCAAACCTGACCTCAAAATTGGTCTCACCACCCTTAGGAACCCTTAATTTGACCATTCAAAAGTGTAAAACTTAGTAATTTCAGAGAAAGTCAAAGGCATGTCGGCCTTTGACCTGTATTCCCTGCTTCGTTAGACTCAACGATCTCAGAATCGACTTCCCCGACTTAAGAAACCCATAACTTAACACCTCAAACGTCAAAATAATGAACGACCTTAGCGAAAGTTCCCAAGTCATGTCGGCATTTGACCTGGATTCCCTGATTCATTAGACTCAACGATCTCAGAATCGACTTCCCCGACTTAAGAAACCCATAACTTAATACCTCAAACGTCAAAATCTGAGAACCTTACGAAATTCCAAGTCAATGTCGCAATTTGACTTGAATTCCGCCGTTTTCCAAACGCCTCACAATACCTCATAAGACCGGGATTCCTGACCCAAAAAACCTCATAGATGGAGCACCCCTCAATGCGTCAAAATCTGACGACCTTACGAATTTCCAACCAAGTCATGTCGGCTTTTGACTTGAATTCCCTGTTCCAAACGCCTCATACACCTCATAAACGGCTTCCCTGACCCATAAAACCCATAGATGGACACCTCAAGCGTATAAATCTGACGACCATACGAATTCCAAATCAAGTCATGTCGGCATTTGACTTGATTTCCCTGTTCCAAACGCCTCACTTACCTCAAAAACGGATTCCCCGACCCCAAAAACCCATAGATGGACACCTCAAGCACCAAAATCGGACGACCTTACGAATTTCCAAGTCATGTCGGCTATTGATTTGGTTTGACCGGTTCCAGAACCTCAGAAAACGCATCACCGACCTCGAAAACCCCCAATTTGACGCTTCAAGCGTTAAAAACGCTTGAAATCTCGAAAAACGCGGTAAAAAACGCGTCATCGAAGGCTCCGGCTCCGGCTCCGGCTCAAGCTCCGGCTCCGGAATAAAAATCTACGGTTAAAAATATGTACAATCGGACCTGGAAAAATAATAATAAAACATTCCAGCATTCCAGCATCCAGGCTTCCAGATTCCAGGTTCCTGGAGTCTGGCTACCCGGTGATCGTGCTATCCTCACTACTATATATATATATATATATATATATATATATAATATATATATATTTATAGTATATATATATATATATATATATATATATATATATAAGTATATGTGCATGTGATTTTAAAGTACAAAGATAACAGTAAATCCTGATGAGTGTCCCTAAGACAAATAACAATAGAAACAAGCAGAGTTAAATCATGGCTTACGAATTTTATTTGAAGGGAGATAAAACGGTACACCCGTCTTCATGCCAAATATAAACACCTTCGTTATGCTTTTTGATAGCTTGAAGAGAATCGTCTTGAGTAAGGGTTGCAAAGAAAGAACTGGATACAAAGATAAGAAGGAAGGTAATCGGAGGAACCTCGAAGAGTTTAGCTGAATGAAAAGAAATGAAAGTTAAGAAAGGTCAAGCAAACTTAGCTTCGTCTCCAATACGATAAGAGATACATGTAGAGAGCTGCACCATCTGCACAAGATGTTTTTGCTTACAAGTGTGGAACGCGAGTTCACCAACCTTTTCATGAGAACTAGAATGAAGTTATTGCTGGTGATAATTTTTAAATTACTCAAAAGGATAAAAATGAAAAGCCTGGACGTGCACTAGCTTCAAGATTATATATATATATAAATAATATATATATATATATATATATATATATATATATATATATATATATATATATATATATATATATATATATATATATATATATATATATATATATATATATATATATATTAGGGATGTATCGATACCAGAAAAGAGGCCGTGATACACGATACCGATACTCTATTTTTTTAGGTAGCTGATACCGATACCGATACCGATACTGATACTTTAATTAATATAATAAATGCACAACAGCAATAAGATAGAACATTTGTGTAATGCTAGGAACTCAGGATTGCATTCCCTGTACAACCAATACTTAATCATTTATTTCATATTTGGTTGTGCCCAAGTATATTTATTTTATAAATTAAAATAGTATCTTAAAGGAATAATAAATGCAAATATAATATTAATAACTTTTTTATGTTTGTATTTATTCAAAAAATATTCCATTTCCATTTTCCAGTAAGTATTAACAAAGTTTAGCAACTAGCTTTTATGTTTTAACATGATTACAATTTCCAAGAACATTCTTTAACTATCTACAATATAAAGAATAAAAATAATGAAAGAAGAGACCTCAATTAATCAGCTGAAAAGACAAAATAAAAAAATGCCATTATTCAAACATAACATGATAATAATATACTCCTTTAAGATAAAGATAGATATCATTCAATACTCAAATTCAAAAATTCTCAAATTGTGATGCAAAAACATTAAGCTTTCACTAGTATTTGGCGAGAGCCTGTTCCTTTTTGGGGTGTTTACATTTCCACCTACACTAAAAATACGCTAGCTCTCGACTGATGAGGGAGGGACTGATAAATATTTGCTTGCAAGCACTGATAATAATGGAAACCTTGGCCCATTTTCATGCCACCACATGAAAGGATTCTCTTCTGTAGGCAGCATCTCCATGTTTTCGTAGAGCCTCATCGCCTCTTTCACAGATTTTAAATTTGAATTATCATTGCTCCTTGATGACTTTCTCTTCAGTTTTTTCGATGAGGTTCCTTGGTGTGATTCCTTTAAAGGTGAATGATATGTCAATGCAATTTCGACCATGAACTTATCAAAGTCTAACATATACAAATCCTCTTCATCTTCAGTAGGCTTATTTCCTGAAAAGCCACCATCGTCACTATCAGTGCTATTGCCAGGGGTTGCTGATAAGGCGGCTTCCACTTCTGTGAATCTTTTTTTTGTCACGCTAGCACGTTCCTCGTTTATGCTATTTAAATGCATTCTATAAGTGGTTCACCATCGGAGATGCCATTCTTGTGGGATTTCAGCTAGCTTAAGGAATTCCTTATTACAACCTTTTATATATCGAAACTAGGTTTATTACACAATATCACATAAAAAAAAAAATTTCCTTCTGATTTTTTTTATTGTTTTTATACAGTTTTTTATACAGATTCCAAATATCTTTTTAGTTTTTCTCTAGTATCGACCGTTTTTATGTTACGACGGCATAAAGTAATTATTGGCATCTCATTTTGTAGGGTCGTTACCGGCATCGCGCTGAGTAAAAGTCAGTTGCCATTAATGTTTTATGGGGATTGCATGCTTAAGAACTGATTTATATATATATATATATATATATATATATATACTTATATATATCATATATATATATATATTATATATATATGTATATATATATGTATATATATATATATATATATATATATATATTAGCAAGCAATTGTTAGTAGTGCAAGAGAAGTATGTGGATGTGCTAAGGTAGGAAGTAAGAATGTTAACAGTGAATGGTGTAATGAAGAGGTGAGGCAAGCGGTTAAAGGTAAAAAAGAAGCATGGTTGAATGTACTAAAAGCAAATGATGAAGTTCAAAAGAAAGATGCTTGGAATTATAAGGAGGCAAAAAGAAATACCAAAAAGGTGCATACGTAGGAGAAAAGAAAGAGGTAAATGAACAGTTTGGAGGGAGGATGAATGGGGACTTACAATGAATAGAAGCTCTTCTGGAAGGAAGCGCGAAAGGTTAAGAATGAGAATAAGGGGAACCTGCTTAGAATAATGAATAGGGATGGTGCTTTTGTAACTGATGAAATGGATGTGAGGAGAGTGTGGAATGAACACTTCGAAAATCTATATAATACAATACCAGTAATGAAACCGTTAGTTTAGTGGTGTTGTTTGATGGTGCAAGAAGGAATAGTATTTTGGGGATGAGGTTATTAGCAAGGAGGAGGTATAGGTAGAGTGAGAAAGTTGAAGAATGGTAAATCTGCAGGTATAGATGAAATTACTGGTGAAATGATCAAGAAAGGAGGTGAGATGGTGATTGATTGGATTTGGAAGTTGTGTAATAAAGCGTTTATGGAGGGTATAGTTCCAAGGGATTGGAGGAGAGCAGTAATAGTACCCTTATATAAGGGAATGGGAGATAAGGGGAACTGTAGAAATTATAGGAGAATAGGTTTATTGAGTGTTGTAGGGAAGGTATATGGTATTTTATCAAAAGAGCGTCGAGTGACTGGAAGGGACTGATTGGATGAAGAACAAGGTGCTTTAGGAGTAGTAGAGGATGTGGATCAAATCTTTACATTGGAAACAAATGATTGAGAAAATGTGGGAGAAAAAGAACAAATTGTATTTAGGTTTTATGGATTTGCAACAGGCGTATGATAGGGTTCATTAGGAAGTTCTATGGCAGGTGTTAGCGATATATGGTGTTGGTGGTAGGCTTGTGGATGGAATCAAAAGTATTTATGACGATAGTGAGGCGTGTGTAAGAATAAATGGTGTCAATGGTGATTGGTTTAGGATTAATAGCGAGAGACAGGGTTGTGTTATGTCTCCTGGCTATTCAATTTGTATATAGATGGGGTTATGAAAGCAAATCTGAGGTAGGGATGGCAGGAAATGGTGTTAGAATGATGGAGAATGGAGATGAGTGGAGGGTGCCCTACCTATTATATGCGAATGATTTGGTTTTGTGTGGCGAATCTGAAGAGAGTTTGAGAGGATTGGTAGAGAGATTTGGCAGGGTGTGTAAAAGGAGAGGCTTGAAAATAAAAGTGGATAAGAGTAAAGTTATGGTTGTGAGTGAGGACAGTCCTCAGTGTGAAGTTATGTTAGATGGTGAGCAGCTGGAACAAGTGTCTGAGTTTAAATATTTAGGATATATGTTGGATGAAAAGGGAACGGATGATGCTGAGTGTAGTAGGAAAGTTGTGAATGGCAGGAAGGTGGCTGGTGCAATTAAATCGTTGGGGAATGTAAAGGGACTAAGTCTTGAGTGCGCTAGGGTCTTACATGAGGGTATGTTGTTACCTGTGTTATTGTATATTAGTGAGACTATGGTCTGGAATAAGAAGTATAGATCTAAAGTTCAATGTGTTCAGATGGACAATCTTAGGTGTGAGAAGAGAAGAATTGATAAAATGAGGAATGAACGTATTAGAGAGTTGTGTGGTGTGAAGAAAGGGGTAAACGAGAGAATAAATGAAAGTATGTTGAGATGGTTTGGTCATGTGGAAAGGATGAATGGTAGTCGGTTGGTTAAGCTGATGTATTGTGGCGAGTGTGTTGGGAACCGACCGGCTGGGAGACCGAAGAAAGTGGATTGAGTCAGTAAACGAATGTATGAAGGAGAGAAATGAGAGTTTGGCAGAGGCGAGAAAGAAGAAAGATGTATAACAGGAGTGAATGGCGGGATTTTGTGAGGGGGTATAAGCTGTAGCCCACCTGGGCCAAAGGGATGAACGCCACATTGACGATCTACCATAGTGAGGGTCCATGAAGCCTCAGGGGATTTTTTGACCGTGACGAGCCTCACTCACTAATGGTACAGAGGGCGGTAAGTTGGGCTTTTCGACTTTTTTTCATATTCTTCTACTGCTTTTCTTTTCCGATGATGTTACGCACTTACCCCAGTCTTGGGAAAAAAAAGGAAGATGAAGAAGAAGATATATATATATTTTGAAGAGTAGTATATATATATATATATATATATATATTATATATATATATATATATATATATATATACATACAGGGCGGCCTGTCTTAAGGGCCAGTGGGGCCCGGCCCCACCAGTAATTCTTTAAAACAAATAAATTTCCTAATTAAAAATAAATTATTTGAGTAATTTTCATTTTTAATTTCGATTCTTCTAACAAAATTATTTGTTGCATATTCAAAATTAATTTCCTCGAAAATTACACTTTCGATTTTTTACGAGCTTCGGCAGCTTCTGGGCCAGCGAAATTGGGCCCTGAGAATATATAAATAAGCGTATACAACAAATGTACGCATGCACGTCTTTTGTGACGTAGACTCTCATTCATTCAGTTTATTGAAAGCTAGGGCCAGGGTGAACGGGCCCACTTGGATATTAATTGCATTATTGCATATATTTCTTTAAAACAACATGATTTGTTAATATACAGGTTAGTGTTATTATTACATATATACATATACATATATATATATATATATATACATATATATACATATTATTATTATACATATATACATATATATATATATTATTATTATATTATTATATTTATATATATATATATATATATTGGGTTGGTTAGTTGGGTTGGGATATACAATAAGCATATATTAGTGGTTATGCTATGCTATATTGCTGCTGGCGCTGGCTATTGGTTAAGCTACATAAGACATATTGAAAGTGAAGGTATATATAGTATATGGAGTTGATATTTATTAGCATATATACATATATTACGTTGGTTAATATAAGTTATATATAGATATATATATATATATATACATATATATATATATATATATATACATATTATTAATATATATATATAAAAATTATTTATATATATAAAGATATATATATATAAAAATATATATATTATATAAGAAATATATATATATATACATACACATAGTATATATATATATTAAACCCAAATCTATAAATAAGATTTAATATAATTTGCATCAAATAATTGTGCTCTGGGGCTCTACTCATCATGCCCAAGGTTATGTAAAGATCTAACCATCAACGCGCTGAAAACTAAAAGGCCCCATTTATTCGAACGATTCATGGAGACCAAAAAAACGCCGCGCAGAATTTCGTGCCGAAACCAACAAGTTTACGAACTAGTATAATAATAATATCTCCATTGTGTTATCCCCCAATCCTATCAAAGTAACAATATGATATTTTGTGATTATTGATTATCAATTAAAAAAATTGATTATTAATTAAAAAAATTACTTAAAGTAACTACGCAAAGCGAGGTCGGATTTGAAAAATTTCTTCACAGGGAGAATCTATGAAGCCTAAATAGTCGTTTAAGGTGCGTAATGTGCTATATATATATAAGGTTAAGATATATATATATATATTATATGCTATATATATATAAATATATATTACTACATATATATATATATATATTATGCTATTGCTACTACATATACATAAGGTGCGCAATGCATCTTTTTTTTTTTTTAATCTTTTCTTTTTAAGGAACGGATGGTCCGATTTTTGAAAATTTTTTCACAGGAGGCATCTATGAGGACTAAATAAATGTTTAATGTTCCAAAAAATGAATAGAGTAGATAATATTTTAATAAAGGCATTTTCCACCTTAAAACATGAAGAAAAATTAGAAGTTAAAAGACTTGGACCGTATCAGCCTAGAGATGTTCACATTAATCAGAAAGATGGAAAGAAGAATAGAACATTTTGTAAATCTTGGTTTGAGAAAAAGAAATGGCTTACTGTAAGTGATAACAAAAATGCTTTATTTTGCTTCTACTGTCTGCTATTTGGAGGTGAAAATGTATGGGCACGAACAGGTTGCAATGATTTAAAACATCTCTCAGAGAAAATTCACAAGCATGAAAGAAGCCGAACTCACTTGAATAATTGTATTCAGTATTCCCAACTTGGGAAAGTAAATATTTTATCATCAATTGATAGTGGCCATCGAATCAGTATTTTAAAGCATAATGAGATAGTAGACAAAAATAGACATAATTTATCTAGAATTATAGATTGTATAAAATTTTGCGGAATTCACGAATTACCTTTGAGAGGTCACGATGAAACATCACAATCTAATAACCGGGGAGTATTGTTAGACATGGTTTATTACATATCTAAGTTTGATAGTGTCTTAGAAGATCACTTGACAAATTCTAATGTGGCAAAAAATACCTCAAAAACTATTCAAAATGACCTTTTAGACTGTATGTATCATGTTTATATCGACGAAATAAAATCAGAAATTAATGATGTCAGTTTTGTATCCATACAAGCAGATGAAACGACCGATATCACTTGCCTTTCACAGTTTGTGATTATTTTGCGCTATTCTAGAAATTCTCAACCTGTCGAAAGATTTTTAAGTTTTGTTAATATTCATAATAGAACAGCTACCGGACTAACAAGTGTTCTGAAAGAAGAATTAAAATCTTTTAACTTAACCAACAAGTTAATTGCACAAGCCTATGACGGAGCAGCTGTTATGAGCGGGTCCCACAACGGTGTACAAGTGCAGATGAAAGAGTACTACCCTTACGCCCATTATGTTCATTGTTACGCACACAAATTAAATTTAATTTTGAAAAAGGTTTGCTCATCAAATAAAAGGATAAAAATATTTTTTGCTAATCTGAGTGGATTTGGTGCGTTTTTCACGAATTCACCTAAACGTAACGATATGCTTCAAAAAGTTTGTAATGTTCACATTCCAAAGATTTGTCAAACCAGATGGAATTTTCATTCTAAAATCGTAAATTGCATAAAAGAAAACAAGAAACAACTGTTGGAATGTTTTAAAAGGATTCAGAATGAAGACTGTTGGGACGATAAAAGCATTCGTGAATCAGTAGGCTTTGAAAGATTATTGGAAGACTACGAGTTTAATTTCTTTCTGTCTTTTTTTTATGAAACGTTGAAACATACAGATATTTTATACAACGTTTTACAGTCCAATAAATCAAATAATATTACAGTTGAAGATGCTTTGAAACATTTTGAATCTTCAATTACTACAATACGGCACAATATAGCAAAATTTCTTATTTCAGGGGATGATAGTGAAGTTTTAGAAGTTCCATTAAAAAGACTTTATAAAAACTA
>JABUQX010123633.1:17500-25000 GCA_015478945.1 Trachelipus rathkii | reverse complement strand
CATTCGTGTTTATTATCTAATGAGCCACAGGTTAACCATTCAAAATTAATCAATCAATCCAATCAATTTTAATAACTTATTAAATCTTATATACAGATTGAAAGTTTATGAAGAACTATGAAATACAAATTGAGAGATTCTATTAAAAAAAATTGAAGGTCAATCGAGATTACTGATTCATGCGCCACATGTTGGCCACTTTTCATTTAACCCATCAATCCTGTTAGCATTTATAGCTTTTTAATTATTCATACTGAAAGTAAGAGTTTAGAATAAATTCTGAATGTAATTCGAGATTATTATCTCAAGATTATCTCTTTTGAACTTCAATTAATCTCAAATTAAGAAGATTAATTATTTTTACTCTTGTAATACTGAGAAAAAATTTTATCAAGAAAAACTTCTCTTTTAATTAATTAATTGATGGTAAATTATAAATTATTTTTTTTTTTAATGATAATAACATCGGCAATTAAAATGTAATTTCTTTTAATTCTAATTTTATGAATTAACATCTAGGACAAATTAATTAAATAGTATATTTTTTTAATTTATGATTTGGATTGTAAAATTTTATTTTCCCTGTGTTTTCCCTGTTGGTATACACTATGATATATATATATATATAGTATATATTATATATATATTATTTATGTAAGGCACAACTATAGGATACCCGATATAAGGTGAAACATAGGTTAATTACCTAATTAACGGATATTGGAATATGTAATTATCAGTGCTCTCATATATATATTATAGTTAATTATTATAGATCCTATCAAGGCTATTATGAAATAATAATAAAACATATATGTATTACATATAATATAGAAAATGGCTCACCAATCACTATTAAATATAGGGTATATAAATTAACTATTATATGCCGTACAATAATACTATAATCACCATATTAATGACTAAGTACAATTATATATTAATATATTATATATATATATAATAGTTAAAAAAATATATATATACTATATGTATATATATATATGTAATATAATATATATATAGATAAATAAATATTATATATAAATAATATATAGAAAAAAAAATATATATTACATGGGAGATGGTAAATATAATATAATATATATAATATATAATATTATATATAATATAATATTAATAATAGTAATATTAAATATACCTATATTTAAATATATATATATATATTAAAGTAATAATATTATTATATATATTAATAATATATATAGTTAATAAAATAGAATTATTATAAATATAGATATATTATATATAAACTTAATACATAACTAACTAATATATATAATACAAAATATAGGATATATAAACTGTTTATTATAAGTTTTAAACCAAAAAACCATAAATCTTAGTCCTTTTATGGTAATCTATCTTGAAATTACAACAAGCAATATATTTCATCATAATGATCTCTAAAGTCTCAGGAATTTGTCAACATATTCAAATACTTAATCAGACGTCGATCAAAAAATGATTCTGAAATCGCAGACGGAAAGTTGGTTAATTATAGACCATTGCCTTAAAATTAGAATTTCGATCTCCAAACTTATCTAATTGTAATAGCTATTACAAAAAGGCAATGATAATTAGAATAGATAAAAACTAATAAATAGATATATAAATTAGATATCGCCTGTGCGCTGGAACTCAAAAGACATAACTCACCAGAATCTTGACACAGGTTTCTATTTTTTTGAAAGATATTTTATATTTTCATCTGGGGAATCACTCGGGTGAGATAATTGATCCTCCTGAGCATAGATTGGTATGACAATTATAGGATTCTCTTGGTGGGATTCAAAACTTGATGGTTGAACAATTCCACTGTCAGAATAACTATGGGATATTTGAGGCAGATGCGATATGAAATCCCGATCAAAAAGCTCAGAAGTGTGAATTAGTCGACAATGTTGATAAAGACCAGATAAAATTAATTAAACACACCTTGATTTATGATTGTGACCTTTATCTTGGCTTTAAGGTTAGGTTACACCTATACCTTTTGGTAATGAGCCAAGTTACAACCTAACTAGCCATAAAGAATCTACCTGCAGATTACACTTAAAGACACTTAAAATGCGTTTAATGTATACTTATTTATAGGTTACTAAATAGTTATAACTTTTATGTTAATATAATAAACTTTTATATTAACACTTGAGGAAGTCAAATTAACAACAATATTAAATTGTTAATTATGATTAAGACTCCGTTACACTTAATTCTGCAGATAACAGATAAGTTATGTATTTCGATTGTCGCAACGACTTACTGTAGTTTTATAACATTGAGTAATTCGGACAGAGGACTATTTCTCTACGCACAGCAATAATATATTTTAATAAAATATTTTGTTTCTATAATATTTTCTGAATGCCTAAATGTTCAGTCAAATGTCTTCGGGAGCTATATATACTATATTATATATAATTATATATATATACTATATCAATATATATATATTTATCTATATATATATATATATACCATATATATATATCATACCAAAACTTATATATAAATATATATATTAATATAATAAATATATATTATTAAATACTACATGCATTTCCATTATCCCCAGCTATCTTTAGATGAACTCTCCATACAAAAAAAATTTCAATATGGATAAAACGAACAAAGAAAGATGTCATGCGAGTAATTTTCTAATAAACAATAAACACAATGCCTTTTACACTCAAGCTATGCATTAGTACATTACTAAAATACTATACCTATATATATACCGCTCACTACATATACCTACTATCATCACTATCATCCTACTATCACTTATCACTCACCCCTACCTATCTCCTAGCCTCTATACTTCCACTCCACCCTTCCCCCCTACCATCATACATATGGCACTCTAGCTCTGAACATCGCTTATGATGCCTCTCCGTGTACTCACCTCTTGACTAACCTCAATCCACACTTTCTGCTACTCTCCGCCTCAATACGCGTATACCTGAATCAATTCACGATGCATGATAGAGATTGCAGACCGAGTATGCATGAGGAGAGCAGATGCCACGAGGCGAGAGTAGAGCAGTAGGAGAGAGGATTCCATTAATTTTTTGATCTCTTCGAGGAGATTTGCAGTCTTATTTCTTAAAGAATTGAAAGCAAAGATTAAGAAAATGGAAAGATACTCTTCGAAAAGAAATTTTGAAATAAGCGCTCTAAGTCACTTGTGACATGATCAAATATATAGAATATATATATATATATATATTTATTATATATAAGTTATATGAATAATATAGTTTTAGTAGTATAGAGAATATTATGTAATATGTATTAGTATAAGATAAATTATATATATATATTATATATATATTTTTTTTTGTTTTTTAAGAAGATTCAGACAACCTCACAGACATAGCCCTATTCAAGGAGGGGGAATTCTCTAGTATTTCTACTAGATCCGAACTAGAATTCGGAACCACGACCTTACATGCGACTCCGTTCGCGATACCGTTTGTGCCCGGATATAGAGTTATAAGATATATATTATTATAATATATTATAATAATAAGTTTATTAAATATTATTATATATATATATATATTACTATATTATATTATATATATTATATTATATATTATATATAATTATATATATATATATAATTATTTATATAATAATATATATTATTTAATATATATATATATATTATATATTAATTATATATAAAAGAGACCGGCTTAGATGAAACTTCTAAATGTTATGAGAAGGAATGATATCGCTAAAACATGTTCTATTTAGACAAACGAATTCATTTGTTTAATATCATCATATATCGGTTGATATATGAAAGATATTTTAGAATGTGTGTGTGCGTGTGTTGTGTGGTGAGTTAGGGAAGGGGGCGCTATATGAATTGCTTCAGTAAGATTAACGAGAACTCATTTTCCGCATCAATGCACGCGGACCGCACGGACCGCACAGCACCTTCAGGTCGTGCAGCAGCACTTTCCTCACCAGCCGGTCATAAGCGCCATGTTTAACACTGTCCTCGACAGACAACTATACTGTACCAATCCAAATTCGGTGGCCTCATTATGCCGCACCGCACGGTTCGGACCAAAAAAAGGTTCTTCACTGCACCGACTCACAGCAGAGCCCCAAACTCATGTCTTCAGTGCACCGCACCGCACCGACCCGCACCGCACAGTACTAGAACTAGAAACTGTATTCCGAACTCACCGCACTTAGGTGAGCAGCCAAATCTTGAAAATTTAAAATAAAAACAAATCGAGGATAGAGATCTAACTTATTGAGAATAAATTGAATTGTCTAAAACATATAATAAAATATTAATATATTTTAATTTATTAAATATTATTTATATCTTGCCTTATAATATACATAAAATTAATTATAAATTATCTAATTTAATGTAATTTTCGTAGTATATTATACTACTTATAGATACTAATATATATATATATATATTATTAATATACATCATATAATATCTAATAACAGGTTAGTATAATTATTAATATATATATATATTTATATATATAATATTATTAATTATATATTATATATATATATAAAAATTATAAATATAATTAATTGGTAAAATACAAATATTCAATAAATATTAAGATTTGTTTCAATCTCGTGAGTGATACAAGTTAAGTATCAAGTGTAATTAAATTAAATTTTTAATACAAAATTTTAAATAGTAAATAATAATAGTGTGAGGGATATGATCGATAATTCGTAAATAGCTAATAATATTGTAAATTTTCGCTGGAAATATAATATACTAGCTCACTAAATATAATGAGTGGACTACACGTCCTCAACAAGTCACTAATAGTAACCAATAATATCCTATATATAATTAAAAATAGGATATATATATTAATAAATTGTTTTATTTAAATATAATAATGGATACCTGTAAATTTAATGAGTTAACATTTATTTAAATTATTCTATAGTTTAGGTTTATTACGAAATATGAGAAAGTATTATGAAAAAGATGAATATAGTAAATATGATATAATATATTATTTAAGTATTAGATAATTATATATCATATATATGCCTAATATTAATAATTAATAGTATATTATTGTAAATATATATTAAGTCAATCAATTAATATATATATAATAATGCTTAAAATAAAAATAGAGTTTTATTTTATTTATAATAAATTAGATACGTTTAAAATTAGTGAAGCGTATAACAGTGATGAATATAATGTACTTTTGTACAATCAAATGACTCGAATCCGTATTAGGTAAACCATGACTACTACCTATATAATTATTATAACATAATTTTAAATATAGAAATAAATAAGTATCTCATGTGAGGAATATATAAGAAATAATTAAAAATATATATCAATAAATCAAATATAAATATATAAAATAATATTTACATAACATAATATGGGATAAATAATAATATGGACAAGTTATATAAAAATTATAATATAGTGGGAAATATAAATATAAATAATATACTAATTATAAGATATGAAGATATAGAGTAAGATATGTATATATAGATAGAAGTAGAGTGAAGGAAGATGAGATAGAGATAAATTTGAGTGAAAAGAACACCTTCCCTACTTTCAAAAATTCTATTAATTAAACTATATGTTCTTGTTTAAATATATTCTTCTTATGCCTCTATATCATAATAAAATCATTAATGTTTTGCGAATATACCACTCACTAGAAATATATAATATAGATTATTAGTAATAGATATAAGAGTTATATATAATATATTATAAGATATATATTAATAGAATATATATATAGTATTAATTAATAGTTAATATAAAGTTATAGGGACAGAGCTCAAGTATTATTTGCATTATGCTTTTTTACTCTCATACAAGTATTGCTTTAGTAATATCTTATGTACTCTCTTTTGTTTGTATTTTTAAAGCTGGAAGTATAACTAGCGATATGCTGGAGTCGAACACACTAATATTATAATATACTGACTATTAATAAGTATACCAAGTACTTATATACCTAATATACTTTATTAGTGTATAGATTATCACTCACACTTATATAGATATAAATAAATATATGTAGTAAGCTATATACCGTAAAGATGCTCACCCAATAACTAATATATATCAGAAATATGAAGCTTACCCGATATATATATAGGATTAGAGAATGGGACGTATTCCAAATTCAGCCGATGCCGATTCCGTTCCGAATATACTCTCAGCTACTGAATAGACCTCAGACATTCCAGATTCACATGATTCCGCGATTACCGATTCTGCCTTTGAATTAGTAGTACGGTACGCTATTACTACTATTACGTAGATATATATATATATACTAAGATATATATAAGTTAGTATAGATTAGTTTAATACAGTTCTATATGGGTGTATAGTATAAGCAGTACATCTTTAGGCATTATGATATATTCGTTAGTTATGATTTAATGATATATATTATGTCTTTTAATTATAACTATATTATATACTACCGTTTATATAACTCAGTAAGATGTGATGCAGTGATAATTTATTTACTATGTATAGGCTATCATTATGTAAATAATAGGTAGCTATATGAATACATAAATGCTATCTCAAGTTCCAACCTTTTACTACTAGTATCTACCACACAGTCATTCATAATACATAATGATTTTGTGTTACTTATATGATATTTTGAGTATATAATGTAAATATATCTAATATTCTTACTGACTAAATTTAAATATTCTATAATTGATATAGTATTATAATATATAATAAGTGTGATATGATATATCGCTATACTATCTTAATATTATAGGGCTGCTAGTGTAGATAATTTACTACTCATATGCCCATGAATCTTTGCTCACAATGGAATTACACCTTGTTAACTTTTATTACATAACACTCTGAATTTGTTACCACTAGTTTCTCAAACCTTATAGATGAGCCTAATATGATTCTATTAAACGAAAATTATAGCAGTGCTCAGTTGGATATTTATAAAATCTTTGCTAAAGAATTTATCATTAAATTAGAGGCTAATTAACGCAAATCGTAATTTAGTACCTGTTATTTTAATCTCATTAACCTACTCGAAACTCATAAGAATCACTACATTGACTTAGTAATGAAAAATACTTCAACTAAAATTAACAATTGATTTTGGATACTTATTTGATACTCTCGTAGCAATTAAAATTAAATTTTTCCTTCTTGTGAATTTACTAAAGCTCACAGATCAAACTCATAAGATAGGCATTAATTGCCCCTATGCATTATAATTGTTATGAATTCAAAGTTTCATGAACTTCATATATTTAATGTTGATAAACAAATAGGCAAGGAAACATATAACATTTTTCTATCCTTGGTCTTCTCCGAGGTTTGCATATCTAATATTCTTCGAAAGGAGGAAACCTTGTATACTTGATGACTTCCTTTTTCAAAACAAACTCGGTTCGAATGAAGTTCTATGGATCATAATATTACCA
>JABUQX010123633.1:2500-10000 GCA_015478945.1 Trachelipus rathkii | reverse complement strand
ACTATTAATTCATATATATATAATATATATATATATATATAGTATTATATATTCCTTCAGTGATATGATTTTAGATTAGAACCAATATTGAAAGTTTGAAACACTACCTCTCAAACATTCTTACAAAGATCGACTATTTACACTCTTTTAGTTTGTGTGGTAGAAGGTTTTGTAAGACGAAATAGCACAACGAAAACAAACTCTGTTTATTAAGACTATATAAAAGAGATAAGTTCGATAAAACGCTTCGTTTCTGTTGGTATTTTTGAATATCCCTTTTCAATGCACAATTGGTAAAGCGTATCAAAGAATCGCTCGCGCGTTTATTTGTATAAGAAAAACTTTGTGTTGAGATTGATCTTAGTAACGAATTTGAATTTATTATTGTTCATATAGGTTTTTTTTTATAATTATCTTATATAACTTTTTTAACTTTAAGGACAAAAAACAAATCTTAACACAGACACGCACGCACGCACACCTACACACACACACAACATTATATATATATTATATATTATATTATATATATTATATATATATATATTATATATAATATAATTAATATATATGTATATATATATATTATATATATATAATATATATATATATATATATATAATATATATATATGAATGAAATATATAAATTTATAATAATATTTTATTGTTTCAAAATTTTCGTTCCAAATTATGACGCTAAGTCCAGCTTTACTATACGTCACAATACCTGCTAGCCTCCAGGGGTGAGGTTGCTATAGTATACGGCATGGAGGATTTCTGAATGTTGATTAAGGAAAGAAAACCAATATGAAGCTACTTTTTTTTTTTTTTTTTTTGTCTAGAAAAAAATAAGTTATATACAACAAATCAAAACTCTTAAGCTATATATATATATATTATATATATATATATAATATTATATATATATATATATATATTATATAGTATATATATATATATATATATATATATATATATTATATATATAGTATATATATATATATATATTATTATATATATATATATATATTTTCCTTAAGGATTGAGGTTTTACTTTTAACAATGTGAATCTTCTCTCTCTCTCTCTCTCTCTCTCTCTCTCTCTCTCCTCTCTTTCCCCCCTTCTCGCTCTCTCTCTCTCTCTCTCTCTCTCTCCTCTCTCTCTCTCTCTCCGCTAACTTCCTTGTCAGTCACCTCGAACTTGCAGCTGCTTGTCAACTTGTTTAAATTTCGTACTTTATTTATAGTAAGACAGAATTTGGTCACTAACTTAGGAAAAAAAACAAGGCCAAATAAACAGCTCTTGATTTATAAATATATTCGGCTTGCTTGGATTGTTATATTATTATATTGTTATTGTAATTGATATATTGTTATATTATTAATACTCCATTTTTTTTGAGGGGGAGGGGGAGTTTTCTTCAAACTTTTTACTTTATTTTCTTTTACTTTATATTTATACTATTTCCTATTTATTAATACATTTATTAATTAGATATTTAAATTTTATGTTTTGTGCATCTTTGGTTTGCTAGGCCTGGCATAACATTATTGAGATATTGTTGTTAATAAATTTTCACTGTACAAAGCATTTATTTCGCTGAAAAAGACATGCAAACATTGTTCGTCAAACATATATTCAAGTATCAGTGTTTATGCCAAAATATTAAACTACATATTCCTACTAAATATTATTATTTAAAGCTCATTAAAACTCACACACACACACACACACCCGAACATGTATGCACACACAAACCCGTATATGTATATGTATGTATGTATATGTAATAATAATAATAATAATAATATATATATATATATATAATAATATATGTATATATGTAATAATAATAATAATAATAATAATGTATGTATATATCATTTCAATGATTACATTTATTTATTTACTAATTTGCAATTTTTTTATTTACATATAATTTGGTTCATAATATATATAATATACCAGTATATATGTATATATATATATATATATGTATGTAATATGTATATGTAATAATAATATATAATAATATGTATATAATAATAATAATAATATATGTAATAATATGTATGTATATGTAATATATATGTATAGATGTCCTCTCTAATCCACCACTCACTCCTAAATGTTTATATATACAAACATAAATATATATAAATATACACATCTATACATAAATATATAATATATGCTCTCTCTCTTTCTTTCTCTCAAACAAAATAGTTATTTAGAATCATAAAGCAGAAAATAAGTATTTTCAAATTGAGTCATATTTTACACAAACTTTGAAAAATATAAAGTTATAAAGTTTTGTTGAAAAGATTAAATATATATATATATATATATATATATATATATATATATATATATATATATATATATATATAATGTGCTAGGGGGTTCAGGGGTTCAGGGGGGCCTGAACCCCCGAGATTATTATTTGAACTATAAAATAATTTTGATACCTTGAATATCTTAACTTTAATTAAAAGAATAAAAATAATAAAAATAAGAAGAATCAAAGCAAATGAAGAGTATATATTAATAGATATAGGGAAAAAATATTTGTACTTTGTGAAAATGTATTAGATTTAGTGTCTGTCGAAAGGACAAAGGAGAAATAAACAGCGACTTTCTGATTGGACAACTACGATAATGACGCATCAGCAATGAAGAAAGTTTTAGAGGTTTTCAAACTGTCGAAACATTAAGTGAGATTGTTTGTATATTTGTTGTTCATATTCATATCGAGTACAACACATTAAAAAACTATAAATTGAGACAGTGCTCAGGCTTCCAACTCTGATCGAGAGCCCAATATCTCCCTGAGAGGGTCACTGGCCATAATGCCTTCTCGCTCCTATTTTGGGCACTATTTTAGGTCAGCAATGCGGGACAACTACTGTATTTCAGTAGAAAGAAAATTTCCCAGGGACTAAATGATCAAAACTAAAAACAAATGTACGAAACAAGGTGGGTGGAAAGTTACTATGGATTGTAAAGATTTAGAAAAGGTTTTTAAAGCAATTGTTGGAGCTTTAGAGGAGATCAAGGTACTGAACCTTCTTCAAAAACCTTAAAACTTTTTAATTTTGAATGAGTCAAAGGAGATTTTACTCTCCATCAGCGGGATTCGAACACTGGACTCCTCGTAGCTGAGTTAATAGTAACCGGGTGCTCTATCCACTAGGCCATCCACGTTCCCAAAAAAGAACGTTTCAAGTCTAGCTTATAAAGCCCCCGGTCTTCTCCTCCCATAATTGCTGAGTACTCAAAGGCCAGTTTATTCGCCTTATACTATAATGCAGTGTCCATTATTAGTGACAGCAACTTCTCTTAATCAAATTGAAAATGTGATGTTTGCTTTGATAAAACAATTTTGAAACAATTTTTTTTATTTACAGCAGAAATTCTTCTGCTTTCTGTTAATTAATTAGTGAAGAAATTAGAATGTCCTGTGTCAGAATCAATGTTAAAAAAAAAATGAAAAGAAACAAAGAATTTGGAATTCGTTTTCTTGATGATGTTTCAAACCAGTTAGAGATCAAGTTCTTGAATCATAGATCCATACTCACCAATTTATGTAAAGTGATTCAATAGTTACCTATTAAAAATTGTACAAAATTTTAATATAAATTTGATCAACGCTGTTACATTTGGATAGATACGGATTCTAGCATCTATCTTACTATAGCATCGTTCACTCCAGAAAGATATTTCTGTACTCTGAAAAGTCTCAAAATAAATTTCTCAATTTCTTAAGGGGAACTAGCCCATCACTATGGGGTGTTCATCCTGCTTTCCTCATATAAATGGATGCGTCTCATATTTACTGTTAAAAAACAATAAAATCTCTCACTCATATATATATATATATATATATATATATATGCCTCTTTCTTTCATATATATATATACTCTTTCTCTCTTCTCTATATGTATTTATATATATAAAAAAAACAATAACACAGAAGATATGTACATATATATATATATATATATATATATATATATATATATATATATATATATATATATAAATATATATATATATATATATCTCCTCTCTATATACTCTCTCTCTATATATATATATATATATATATATATATATATATTGCGTTTAAATATATTTATATATATATATATATAAAAATATAATAATGAATATATATATATATATATATATATATATATATATATATACATATATATATACACATATATATATATATATATATATATATATATATATATATATATCAGTGGCGTGCTATAGTCTAATGCAAGTCATGATCTGCAAGAGTGCGTGAGCTTAATCATTAACTTAAGTAAATTATTTCCCTTTTGGATTCAAGCAAGCAGTGCTAAATATTTAAGGAGATTATATCCGCTCTTGTCTTTCTTTATTAATAATAATAATAATAATAATAATAATAATAATAATAATAATAATAATAATAATAATAATAATAATAATAATAATAATAATAATAATAAACTTTTATATATTCCATAAGAAGCTAATTTAAAACGGTCTTGAAGAATGCCTGAAAGGTCCTTTTAATCTTATTCAAAAGAACAGAA
Organism: Trachelipus rathkii; assembly: GCA_015478945.1. Classification (NCBI taxonomy): domain Eukaryota; kingdom Metazoa; phylum Arthropoda; class Malacostraca; order Isopoda; family Trachelipodidae; genus Trachelipus; species Trachelipus rathkii. The sequence goes on along the minus strand of JABUQX010123633.1, from coordinate 5,407 downwards.
AATAAGGAAATAAACTTTGAACTTCTCTTTACTTTATAATGACATTTTATGTCATGATACATTAAGTTAGCTTATCTTTAATTAATTGAGTTATATATATGTATGTCTTCCCTGCTCTCTCTCTCTCTCACCAACTTCCCTCGAGACATTCAAGTTCCACTCCACTCCCAATTAGGGCTCTGCTCGTGATGTGGTGAGTGTTTATATATATATATATATATATATATATATATATATATATATATATATATATATATATATATATATATATATATATATATATATATATATATATATATATATATATTCTCACCTTTCTCATTTTCGAAAGTTCGGTCCTCTTCCACCTCTCCCAGTGTCCTTCTATCTCGTTGCAAAGCCTCGTTCACTTCCTCCAACAATCTCCTCTTTGACCTTCCCGAAGGTCGCATTCTCTCCGATTTCCATTCCAACATTTCTCTCAAACTTTCCCCCTTTCGCCATCCTTTTCACTTGTTCGAACCATCTTAGTTGGTTTCTCTCCACACACTTCAGGGCCTCAACACCCCAAGCTCCCTCCTCACCTGTTCACTCCTCATTCTATCTCTCAACGTCACACCCCTAACAAATCTCAACACTCTCATCCTCGCCTCCTCAATTTTGTTCTTTTGCTTAGTATTCATCGCCGAGCAATCCGAACCATATATCTAGATTGATTTCAATATTGTCTTGTATATCACTACCTTCACCTACGTAGGTATTCCCTTTTTTATTCAGTAGTGAATGTAACATTCTCACGTTCCTGGAGAACTTTTACACTCTCTCTCCCCCCCCCCCACTCTCATTATCTTTATTTTATATATATATATATATATATATATATATATATATATATATATATATATATATATATATATATATATAAAAAAAAACACATATATAAAATTGATATATATATATATATATATATATACCTGGTGACCCCCCGCCACAGTCCTACGAAAGCGGGTGATCCTGAGATAGTGTGCCACCACAGCGGGCCGAGCCCATAGATCCGTCAGAGAGAGCGTATCGAGGTTGCATCTGATGTCCGTTAGGTTCGGCAGCTTAGTAAGAGATTATGAAATCTAAATTTATATTTCTGAAGGGAGGGAGGGAGGGATGGTGTTCAGAGCGGAGACAGGGTAGCACCACTCTAGTTTGACAGTCCAGAGGTTGTTCTGTGGGAGATATTTCTGGTGGACACGTTAGGAATGTGGTGTTGTTTGGGTATTCAGGTATCGCACTTTGTGTTAACTATGTGTGGATGTGTTTAATAATAAGAGTCCTGGTTGTCCGTTGAGAGTGATCTGCAGTAAAACTGGCAGTCCAATATATCAAGATGGACCCTTATAGGGAGAATTTCTGTTTCTATTTGTAAGTGATGGATTAGTGTGAATGTTAGGCAGCTTGTTATTATTCCTAGAGCTTTGTTTTGAACGCTCTGAAGTTTTTAGATGTTAGTCTGAGCTATTACGGTCAGCCATGAGGGTGATGCATAGTTCAAGATGGGACGAAGGTATTTCCTGTATACAATAGTCAGGGACTCTTTGTGTTGGCCTAAATTTGTTCCGTTTAGTGTTTTCATTGCATTTAGTGTATGTATGGGTCTAGAGGTAATGTGGTTTATGTGAGGGGTGAAAGTCATGTATGTATCAAAAGTTACTCCTAGTATGGTGGGTTGTTTATTAAGATGGAGTCTGTGGTTTAAGAGGAAAACTGTTGAATGGGTATTTGATTCTCTTCTGTCATTTGTGAGCAGTGTGATGGAGGATTTTTTGGGGAGAGGCAGTCATTGTGTTGGCTGATAGACACTGTTTCAGTTGGTTTGTGTATTGCTGTAGTTCACGACTTGCTGTATTTAAAGAGAGACTTTAAGCTATGATTGTTTGTTAGGTTTAGGTATGGGAATTAAGAGTACGTGTTTCCAGAATGGTGGGATGGTGTTAGTTCGCCATACTGTATTGAATTTTTAGATTAGGATTGCTATGACATTAGTTCCGAGATGGTTGAGGTTGATATTAGATATTTTTGTTAGGACCTGCTGCCCGTAAGGTCTTGAGGTTTTTGATAGTGCTGTGAATCTCTAGCTGAGTAAATAGGGAGGCCTCTTGATTGTTCTTTATTTTTTTTAATTCGTTTAATTGTTATCTATTTGTGTGTGTTGTAGGTTTATGGCTAATTTTAGAGTAATGTGACATGATAATATTGCATTGATTTTTTGGACTAGGGATTTTATTGTTTTGTTTGCAAATGGCTTCGTGGATTGGTGGAGATTATATTTGTGTACTGTGGATTTTTCTTATTATTCGGAATATATTTGTTGTGTTGGTTTTTATGGTTTAAAGTTTGAGTGTATCGTTGCCAATTTTTATTCTTATTTGAGCTAATTAGGTTGTTGATTCTATTGTTAAGGTCAATGATCTGATTTATTTGGTCTTGGTTTGATTGTCTGTTTTGACGGAGGGAGTTTCTTTGTTTTATTAAGGAGTCTCTCTCTCTCTCTCTCTCTCTCTCTCTCTCTCTCTCTCTCTCTCTCTCTCTCTCTCTCTCTCTCTCTCTCTCTCTCTCTCTCTCTCTGTTTCTTTTGAAAAGTTGGGATTGAAATGTTTGCGGTAGCCTTGGGAGATGAATTTTTTTGATGCCATATTAGAATGGTTTTATTGGAATGTTGTATTGCTTTGTCTAGAGATGTGAAGTTAGCTGTTTGAAAGAATTGGAGTTCCCGTTCTATGAAATCAGTGTAAGCTTGTCAGTTCGCTTTCTTATAGTTAGTGTAGGGTGTTTGTGTTGAATTGTGATTAGTATTGGAATATGGTCAGAGGATAAAGCATGAAATGTTTGCCAAGTTGTGGTAACCTGAATTTACTGGGGGGGAGCAGAAGGTAA
>JABUQX010123632.1:42500-44670 GCA_015478945.1 Trachelipus rathkii | reverse complement strand
CACACTCGCCACTATACATCCGCTTAACCAACTGACTATCTTCCATCCTCTCCACATGACCAAACCATCTCAACATACTTTCATTTATTCTCTCATTTACCCTTTTCTTCACACCAGACAACTCTCTAATACGTTTATTCATTTTATCAATTCTTTTACACCTATTGCACGCCCCTAAGATTGTCCATCTGAACACATTGAACATTAGATCTATACTTCTTATTCCAGACCCATAGTCTCACTACTATACGCAATAACACAGGTAACTAACATACCCCTCATGTAAGACCCTAGCGCACTCAAGACTTAGTCCCTTAACATTCACCAACGATTTAATTGCACCAGCCACCTTCCTGCCATTCACAACTTTCCTACTACACTCTGCATCATCCGTTCCCTTCTCATCCAACATATACCCTAAATATTTAAACTCAGATAATTGCACCCAGCAGCTCACCATCTAACATAACTTCACACTGAGGACTGTCCTCACTCACAACCATAACCTTACTCTTATCTACGTTTACTTTCAAACCCCTCCTTTTACACACCCTGCCAAATCTCTCTACCAATCCTCTCAAATCTCTTCAGATTCACCACACAGAACCAAATCATCCGCATATAATAGGTAGGGCACCCTCCACTCATCTTCATTCTCCATTATTCTAACAATTCATTTCTGCCACCCCCACCTCTAATTCTTTCATAACCCCATCCATATACAAATTTAATAACCAAGAAGACATCACACAACCCTATCTCACTCCGCTATTAATACTAAACCAATCGCCTTTTACACCATTTATTCTTACACACGCCTCACTATTGTCATACATGCTTTTGATTCCATTCACAAGCCTACCACCAACACCATATATCACTAACACCTGCCATAGAGCTTCCCTATTAACCCTATCATACGCCTGTTGCAAATCCATAAAGCCTAAATACAATTTATTCTTCTTCTCTCTCATTTTCTCATTCATTTGTTTCAATATTAAGATTTGATCCACACATCCTCTAACACTGATAAACGCACCTTGTTCTTCACCAATCAGTCCTTCAGTCACTCGACGCACTCTTTCGACCAAAATACCAGCATATTTCTTCCCTACAACACTCAATAAACTTAATTCCCCATAATTTCTAAGCAGTTCCCCATCCCCCTTACCCTTATATAAAAGTACTATTACTGCTCTCCTCCAATCGCTTGGAACTATACCCTCCATGAACGCTTTATTACACAACTTCCAAATCCAATCAATCACCATCTCGCCTTCATTCTTGATCATTTCACCAGTAATTTCATCTATACCTGCAGATTTACCATTCTTCAACTTTCTCACTCTACCCATTACCTCCTCCTTGCTAATAACCTCATCCCCAAAATACCTATTCCTTCTTGCATCATCAACCCACACACATTCACTATGACCCTTACATTTACCCATAGATTTTCTCGAAGTGCTCTTCCTTTCTTCCTCACATCCATTTCATCAGTTACAAAAGCACCATCTCTATTCATTATTCTAAGCAGGTTCCCCTTATTCTCATTCTTAACCTTAGGGCAATTATTTCCAGAAGAGCTTCCTATTCTCTTGTAAGTCATTCATCCTTCTTCCAAACTGTTCATTTATCTCTTTTTTCTTCTATGTATGTAACTTTAGTTTTTCTTTTTCCTCTTTATATATTCCAAACATCTTTTTTTTGAGACCTTATCATTTGGTTTTAGTACATTCAACCACGCTTCTTTTTTACTTAACCGCTTGCATCACCTCTTCATCCCACCACTCACTGTTAACATTCTTACTTCCTACTTTAGCACATCCACATACTTCTTTTGCACTACTAACAATTGCTTCCTTCATTTGCTCCCAGATTTGTTCATTTTCAACTTGTTCACATTCAACATATTTACTTGCGAGCGCTCTACATACTTATTTGTATTACCTTGTTCACTTAATTTCTCACTCTTAATTTTACCATTTCCTTCCGTATCACCTTCCTCTCCATCCATCTTCACACTAACGTAATTTTACATAGAACAACATAAAGATCCGATAATCCCATTCAAACCCCTCACTGATTTAACATCCAACACATACTAACATCTCCTTCATCACCAACACAAAATCAATCATACTTTTCACTTCGATACCATCTCTACCTA
>JABUQX010123632.1:2500-40000 GCA_015478945.1 Trachelipus rathkii | reverse complement strand
CTATTAATATTAAACCAATCACTTTCAACTCTATTTATTCTTACACACGCTTCACTATCATCATACATACTTTGATTCCATTCAGAAGCCTACCACCAACACCATATATCACTAAGACCTGCCATAGAACTTCCCTTTTAACACAATCATAAGGTTATTGCAAATCCATAAAACCTAAATACAATTTATTTTTCTTCTCTTTCATTTTCTCAACAATTTGTTTCAATGTAAAGATATGATCCACACATTCTCTACCACTCCTAAACGCACCTTGTTGTTCACCAATCAGTCCATCAGTCACTCGACGCACTCTTTCGATAAAAATACCAGCATATATCTTCCTTACAACACTCAATAAATTAATTACCCTATAATTCCTACAGTTACCCTTATCCCCTTACCCTTATATAAGGGTACTATTACTGCACTCCACCAATCTCTCGGAACTATATCCTCCATAAACGCCCTGTTACACAACTTCCAAATCCTCTCAATCACCATCTAACCTCTGTTCTTGATCATTTCTCTAGTAATTTCATCTATATCTGCAGATTTACCATTCTTCAACTTTCAAACTCTACCCATTACCTCATCCTTACTAATGACCTCATCTCCAAAGTACCTATTCCTTCTTGCCCACACACATTCAATATCACCTCTTCATTACTGCCAATGTTATGCAGATTTTCCAAGCGTTCCCTCCACACTCCCCTCACTTTTATTTCATTGGTTACAAAAGCACCATCCCTATTCATTATTTAAAATAGATTCCACTTATTCTCATTCTTAATCTTTCGCGCTTCCTTCCAGAAGTCCCATTCATCTTCCTTCCAAACTGTTCATTTACCTCTTTTTCCTCTTACGTGTGCATCTTTTAGCATTCCTTTTTTTCCTCTTTATATAATTCCAAACATCTTTCATTTGAAACCTCATCATTAGCTTTTAGTACATTTAACCACGCTTCTTTTTTTTACATTTAATGGCTTGCATCACCTCTTTATTCCACCACTCACTGTTAACATTCTTACTTCCTGCTTTATTAGCATATCCACATACTTCTTTTGCACTACTGACAACCACTTAATTCATTGACTTCCACATCTGTTCAGTTTCAACTTTTCACATTCAACTGATTTATTTGCAAGAGCTCTTATATACTTCTCCTTATTACCTTGTTCACTTAACTTTTCACCCTTAATCCTACCCACTTGCTTCCTTATCACCTTGATATCTATCCAAGCCCCCACTAACTTAATTTTACATAAAACAACATAATGAGCCGATAATCCCAGTCCTAACGTCCAGCACATACTTCAGCATCTCCTTCTTCACCAACACAAAATCAATCATACTTTCCACTTCGACTCCATTTCTACCTACACCAACTCTAGTATACTTATGAATAATCTTGTGTTTAAAGAAAGTATTATTTATACACATACCTCCCTCCTCACAGAAATCAGTCACTTTCCTACAATTCTCATTTTCTCCAGACACCCCAACGCAATCCGATATACCATCACTTTTTTTGATCACATATCCAACCATTTAGGTCACCCAACACAATCAATCTGAAGCTCATACAGACTCCATCCAAAACATCATTCAGATAATCCCAGAAAATCGCATTCTCTTCAACATTACCCTCAGATGAACCATATGTCACAATCACACATACCTAGACTTTTTCAAACTTAAGCTTAACCATTAGAATTTTAGTTCCCACACAAACAAAATCTACCATAGCTCTGTACCACAAGTCACTCATCAGAATTGCAACTCTTTCTCTCCCTCTCTTTCCTTGCCATACCAGCACACATATTTCAAACCACATCACTCATTTTCACAGTTTCCTTTCATCTTTGTTTCAGTCACAGCGAAAAAATCAAATTTACCCTTTCTAAATACATCCATCACTTCTCTCCTCTTCTCTTCATCATTTATTCCTCTAACATTCCATATACCCATATTCATACATTTTCTCCGAAAGACAGAAGGTTACTTACGGAAATGACAACCTTCTTCGAGGCATGCATTAGCATTTCTTACAAAAGATGTGGTAGTGGGCAGCCAACCCAAATATCACTGTCCATTTAGTCGCCTTCAAAGACACGCAGAACATACGCTGTGAGCAATTCTTTATATATATATATATATATATATATATATACATCTCTATTATATATATATATATATATATATATATATATATATATATATATATATATATATATATATATATATATATATATATATATTTATATATATATATATATATATATATATATATATATATATATATATATATATATATATATATATTATACGTGTAGCAATATCTTTATATATATATATATATATATATATATATATATATATGTGTGTGTGTGTGTGTGTGTGTGTGTGTGTGTGTGTGTGTGTGTGTGTGTGTTTATTTTTATGAGCACTATCTGGACAAAAAGACAAAAAGTTTGAAAGTTCTGAAAGTTTGTATGTCAAAGAAGATGAAGAAAATTCAAAAGGTTGTTAAGATTTGTCGGTAGAGTACGTGATTCACACGAATCACACCAATAACTATTTAACAAAAGCAAATAGTATTCCTAATACCTCTTTAGTTTGGCTTATATTCCTTTCAACTGAGTAGAAAATTTCCAAATATATCCCGAAGGCAATTTTAATCTAATGATAACTCGCATTGCTCTTTTAATCCATATTTTGTTTAGATATGATGAACCTCCCCCATGTCTCTCAAATATCCACTGGTTTATTTATTTAACTGTGATGGGAGATGTAATGAAGTGTACGCCTACCAAACTGATCTACACTTGATAATGATGATTTATGAGAATTGAGTAGTTTCCCTAACAGCTGAACTTCTTTCTCCATTGTATACTTTTTTTGAGAGATCTTTAAGTTGCACACGCTTTATGTTCTTCCTATTTCTATATCATTCACCAATCATCCTCATTACTTGTCATTACTTGATCTTAGGTTGATAGGGTCTTTATCAATAAAAAATTATGTTCCCATCCTAAAAGAATTATATTTCATTTATTTATTTTGCTCAATCAAGATTATACACAAATTAACATTTTATTTCCTCTTTCTTGATATACTTCCTTAGTGTTACTAAATTTACTAAATATTCTTTCATTTTTATTCAAATTAACTATTTCTAAATCACAGCTAATTGAATTTAGATTGTGTCGAAGAATGTATGAAATACTATTGAAACGATCACTGGACTACGGAAATTAAATAAATATGTGAAATTCTTTTGTAATAGCTTTTACTATTCTATGTATATATATATATATATATATATATATATATATATATATATATATATATATATATATATATATATATATATATATATATATATATATATATATATATATATATATATATATATTATTATATATATTTACTTTGTTGCCCCACTCATCTTCTTCTATGAGAAGTGGGCATCAATGAGATATAGTGCCACCAAAGCAGGCCGGACCCAGAGATTCGTCAGAGAAAAAGTGTCAGACTTAAACTATTTATAATGTCCGTTAGGTCCGAGCAGTCTAGCAGATGTTCTGCATCGTCAATTGTCAGGGAGGAACATCTTTGACAAAGAGGGAGAGAAGCATTATGAATTTTATATTTATATTGCTGAAGGGAGGGATATCGCCCAAGGAGTAAACGGAAAAGCATTACTCTGGTTTGACGGTTCAAAGTTTGTTCTGTAGGAGATATTTCGGGTGGACGTGCCTGAAGTATGGTGTTAATTGGATATGCGGAGATCGTTCTTTGAGTTAACTGAGTGTGATGTGTTTAATAATGCGAGTATCTGGGTGAGGGAGGCAGGTGCTGTGTCATCGTCGGAGGTACAAAGCTGGAGTGCTCCTTTTTACTCTCGGTTGAAGAGGTTGTTGTAATGTTTGGTGAAGAGGTGGTCTATTGAAAGTGACTTGCTGTATAATTGGCAGCCCACCATTTCAAGATGGGCATTTACAGGAAGATTTTTTGTTTCAGTATTTAAATGACAGATAGGTGTGAGGTGAAGCATAAAGTCATTTTCATATATTTTATTTTTTATTACAGTAAAGTCAATTCACATAAATGTAATATTGTTGCTGCCTAGTTTTTGATGCGTAGTTTAAGAAGGGTCAGGAGTGTCCCAACATTTAGTAGGATTTGATCTGTTAGATTATCAGATCAGTAGGGTGTGAAAGGTTACGTTATGATAAATTATGTTAGGTTATTAGATATTACTAAGTTAATGTTAAATTAACAATGCTATGTTATCGATATGATAGAAAAAGTAGGGTTAGGTTAAACTTTATTATGTAATGTTAGTTTAGTTACCATTGATAGGTAAGAAACTTTACTAATGTTAGCATTTATTCGTAATTTTATTAGGTTAGATATGTCAGGTATAAGGAATTTTTATTTTGTTTTGTAAGATAATACTACTGTTTTAGAGTTATGTTTGAATAATATGTGAGTTTGTAATAGAATAATTATTATATTACATGAATCAGTAAATTAATAAATCATTGAGTGGGAGATTAGGAAGTGGGGTGGGGTGATGATTTGCGTTACTCCTTTACTATTTTAGGGTCAATAAAACACATATTAAATTTAAATTAAAAATTTACAAAACTTTAAATTTTAAAAAAATTAATAATGAAACAAATTTCAATAAAAATTATATTTTTAATAAATTTTTAAACTTAAGACATTTTTTCACTTACTTAACGTTAAAAGAAAAATATAAAATTTATTAAAGTTTTATAGTTTGGAAAGGAAATCAAATAAATATTTCGTTTTAAATGAAAATCAACTAAGTTGATGCTTAAACGAATACTATATGACGGCACGTATATGATACAACAAAATTTTGTAAAGTTAGCATGTTTGTTAGTTTGTTTGCTGTTTTCCGTAGGTACATGTGTACTGGTTATTGTAGAAAATGGTATTATATTTTACAGTCACATCTTAAGAGAATAAATTGAAATATAAATGTTAAAGCTTCAAAAAATATACTAAATATAAATATTATAGCATAAAAAATATATATTAAACATAATACCTGCGTTTGCAAATTAAAACGAAATAATATAAATGTTACAATTTAAAAAGAAAATATATTTATTTATTAAAGTTAAATTTCAAAGTTTAGAAAATAGTATATGTGAAAAGAAATTAAAAATATAAATGTTCCAGCCTGAAAATAAAATAAAGTATACAAATTATTGAACTCATAGTTTAAAGGAAAATATATTCAAATATTAAAGTTAACGTTCAAGGTGTAGAAAACGTGAATATGATAAAATATATAAAAATAAATTAAAATTTAGTCCAGCTTGAAAAAGGAAATTGAGTATACAATCAATTAAAGTCATAGTTTAAAGAAAAAATATTTAAATTTCAAAGTTAACGTTCAAGTGGAGTAAACGGGGATATAATAAAATTTATGAAAAGAAATTAAAAATATAAATGTTCCAGCTTGGAAAGAAAATGGAGTATACAAATTATTAAGTCATAGTTTAAAGGAAAATGTATTTATATATAGTAATAATAATAATATTCACTATAGCTGATTATGATGAATAAGCTTATATTTCCTTCTTTACTATAGTTTTCCTAAATGAAGTTATTTTTCATATCGCTTGAGAAGTTATAATGCAAAAATAAAAGTTTAAAAATGATGTGGAACAGTAGATCAATAAAACATTACTTGGAGGAAGAGGTGGGTGGTTAGCTTGCGTTTCTGCATTACTGTTTTACTGCTTTAGAGTCAATAAAATAAGAATTTTAATAAGAAATTAACATTAGCAGGGTAAAAGAAAATATTTATTTATTTATTAAAGTTAGCATAAACAAAAGGAAATCGAAATATATAATATATATAAAAAATATATAATTGTTACAGATTAAAAGAAAATATATTGATTTTTTTCAAAATTAACTTTCAAAGATTGGCAAACGAGATATAAATAAAAATAGGAAAATATGAAAGCTACAGCTTAAAAGAAAATACACTTTTTTATTAAAGTGTACGTTCAAAGTTTAGAAAACGGGTTATTTGAAAAGAAATTAAAAATACAAATGATCCAACTTGAAAAGAAAATTTAGTATACAAATTATTAATGTCATAATTTAAAGGAAAATATATTTAAATATTAAAGTTTAAGTTCAAAGTGTAGAAAATGTCAAAACTAGAATTCAATACGAGCATATTTACGCGTTCGCTCGCCGATATCCCGCCGGTTTCTTGCCAGTTATCTCCTCAATACGCGCTCGTTAGTCCTTCGCGCGACCGTTTAAAAAAAATGATAAGAAATAATAATAATAATAATTTAATAATAATAATAATAATAATAATAACTTAATAATTATAATAATAATAATAATTAATTAAAATAATAAAATAACTAATAATAATTAATAATAATAATAATTAAACAATAATAATAATAATAATAATAATAATAATAATAATAATAATAATAATAATAATAATAATAATAATAATAATAATAATAATAATAATAATAATAATAATATAATAATATAATAATAATAATATAATAATTTAATAATAATAATAGTAATAATAAAATCAAATATTGCTTACTATGGTGACTACGACAAAACTACTAGTACTTCTAACATTTTGATAATAACAATAAACAGTTATCACGTTGAAAGTATTCATGTACTCAAACACACATGCACACACATAATAGGTATATATATAAATATATATATATATAATTATATAATATATATATTATTATATATATATATATATACTATATATATATATATATATTATAATTATATTATTATATTATAATATAGTATATAATATTATATATATATATATATATATATATATATATAATATATATACTTATATATATAGTGATTGGGACGATTATGAAATTTTTGCCGATGACGATACGATTTGACGAATTAGAGCAAATTTCACCGAGTGAACGATGACGATGACGAGACGATTAATTGAAAAAAAACTTTTTTTAATTTCATTCTACTCTCTCTCTCTCTTTCTCTCTCTCTCTATAATATATATATAATATATAATTATATATATATATATATATATAATATATAATATAATATATATATTAATATAATATATATATATATATATATAATTATATATAGTATATATAAGGCTGTTAGACAGGGGGGCCAAAGGGTTCAACCTCCCGAAAATTATTTTAGCGATGATTCAAATTCTTGTGAGCGAATGAGTCTTAAAATAATATATAATAATAATAATTAATAATCAATAATAATAATAATATAATAATAATTAATAATAATAATAAATAATAATAATAATATATAATATAGATAATATAATAATGTAATAATAATTACATTAATAATAATAAATAATAATAGTTAATCAATGAAAATTGAAAGAGTAATTATTAATGGAATAGGAGAGACATGTTTGTGGTCCGTAACATTTTCTTAGGTCAAGTGGCTGTTCCTCATTTATGTATAAAATATTCAGACCAGGGACTTAAAATGTAAGGTTTCCAAGTTTGCAGATGATTGCAAATGGCTACCTCAGTAAGGAATAATGATGAATGTATAAAAATTTAAAAGATAAGGAGGGAGCTGTAATCGTTGATGGGATGAGCAGGTTCATTCCTTCTTCAGCTAAATCCTTCTTTCCTCATTCTTTCCTTCTAAAACTAAATCTTTCTTTTTTTTTCCTCCTAATCCATTGGTTCGATTCGTTGCTTGTTCTCTGGCCATCAGGCTAGAGACAGTGCCTATCGGGGGTGGAAAAAATTCTCGTTTTTCTATCACTCTCGCTAATTTTTCATTTCAGCTAGAAATCGTGCAGGGGATACTCTTCGACGAGCAAGCGGGGCTTTCATCAAAGGAAGTGCGCTAACCTTTCTTGTTTCTCTTACTGACAAATCTTTCATCTTTAGCAACTTCTTTAAATCTGCCTTTCTCCTCTATTCGATGTGACCTTGTGTTGCTAATTCTTTCCAACTGAAAAGCATAATCTCTTCGGCCCTCGCTCAACTATATTCTCTATGTTCTCAATACTAGCACTTTCCCTCGTGTTGGAAGCTCTCCACATTCAACCTATTCCGAAAAAGGAAGCCGTTCTGATCCTTTCTAACTATCGCCCTGTATTCTATCTAAGATCTCTATCTAAGAATCATTTTGACCCTTCTTAACTCACTTCTTACATCATCTGGATTCTTTCCGATCGCCAGTCGGCTTTCGTTGGCACGAGGCTTTTAACTGGCGATATATATTCCTATCTAACGATTTATGGTTTTTCGCTCTTAGGAACTACGGTGAGACTTGCGTGGTGGCGCGTGACATATCCAAGGCATTTGACGGGGTATGGCACGCGCGTCACTGCTCTCCAAACTCCCTCCTTTGGGTTTCCTCCTTCTCTTTGCTTACTTATGTCTAGCTTTTTTCAAATCGCTCAATATCGGCTGTTTTGATGGGCGACTTCTTTTTCTGTCAATAGTGGTGTTCCTCGTGGTTCTGTCTTATCTCCTACTTTATTCCTACTTTTCATTAATGATTCTTCTTCACCTGCACATCTAACTCTAATCCAATATATGCCGATGACTCGACCTTCATTCGTTCAACTCTTTCAATTCTGTCTCTTTTACTTTAGAAGATTGCCTCTCGTTCATTAATCTTTCCGATTTTATTCTCGCTGTGGATAGAAATAACTTTGTGAAATTCAATTCTTAAAAAAACAGAACTTCTACAGAATCTTGCTTCTCCAAAATACCTTTCTAACTTTTCTATTCTCTTTCGGACGGCTTCTTGTCGTCTCTCCTGTTGACAATCTAAATATCATTTCTTAAATTGAACAAAAAAATGTCTTGGAACCTCACATCACAACGTTTGCTAGGGCGGCTTCAAAGACCAGGAAGTTCTGTTATTAGCTGTGAGACTGTTCCCTCCTTATTACTCAGTTGCTGACAGCGATTTACAAGGGTCCCATCCCGTCCATGATGGAAGTGACTGCTGCATATCTGGAGAGGGGTCTGCGCTTTCACCCGTGCTTTTGGGACAGGGGTTCCGAGTTCAACGGCAAAAAGGCTTATAAAAACTGTTCTGTAACTTTCCAGTTCACTTGACCTCTATCCTTTGGGAGGGCTGTGTTGGTGCTTCTACTCTATTCCTATTAGGAACCGCAGCCGGCAAGGTGCTCGAGGGAAACTTATCACTCGACGTACCACCACCTTACGACCCTTCGTAGCACAAGGGGTGCTTATCTGACGCAACGAGTTATATGTGTTGACATTGGTACCTCCAGGCTAGTTTGCTGTGGTGCTCCTTCTTTCCAGCCACTTCTGTTCTGTGGAAATTTCTCTTCCATTCTGTCTGATGTTCCTTACTGAAGTTTAATTTTCCTCCACTTTAAAGCTGCGTTTGTGTCATGTCATATGCGTAATTTTGCCGCTACAGGAGTGAAACTTTTGAGAGTACTACACCCTACATTGAATAGCGGCTCTGCCCGTGGGTGAGTGGGCAACTAAAAAATCTTGAATGGGCAGATATGTGGCCAATGATGAATTCTCTTTCCCCATCCAAAAAACATCATTTCAGATTTATCTCAGAAAAATTCGTACTCTTTCAAACATTACCCCTCAGAATGGATCACATATGTCGCAACCAACAAATTTTGACCTTTTTCAAACAATTTAACCTATTAAGACTATTAGTTCACACACACAAAACTCTTAGGTCATAGCTCTCTACCACAAATTCAACTCCATCAGAATTGCCAAATCATTTTCTATCCCCCCTCTCATTCCTTCTTTCCACAGCAACACAAAACATTTCACACCACACACACCACTCATTTTTCACCGTTTCCTTCATATTTGTTTCAGATCACAGATAGCAATCAATTTGCCCTGTCAAATAACATCCATCACCTCTCTCTCATCTTCTTTATCAACATTTATTCCTCTGACATTTTATATACAGATACGATTCATTACATTTTCGCCGAAGGGTAGAAGGGCGCTTACTGCGATTCACGACCTTTCCTTTTTACGGCATGCACTTAGCATTACTGGCAAAAGAAGTAAAGTGGTAGTAGGCAGCCAACCTAATACCCACATTTCCCTTATGCCTTCTACGGACAAAAGGAACATATACGATGATGGGCAATCCTTTTTCTCCTACCACGTATAGGGATGATTAAGCGGATAGGGATGTCTGTAAGATGTTGCCTAGAAGAGGAGTGTGGATATAAGTATGTGTATATGATATGTGTGTGGAGGTGAGTGTGTGGTATAACTCGGAACGGCAATAACAGAAAGGCAAACCTTAGGCACTGGAAATGTTCCATAAATACCATAAGCAAAATGGGTTTAGAGAGAGAGAGATATATATTTATATATATATATATATATATATATAATTAATATATATTATATATTATATATTTATTATTATATATATATATATATATAATATATATATAATATATATTATATATATATATAATTATATATATATCTATATATATTATATTAATATAATATATATATAATAATAATATATATATATATATTTAATTTATTATTATTTTTTTAATATTCATATATTATTAATTATTATATTAATATTTTATTATTATTAATTATTATTATTATTATTATTATTATTCATTATTTTATTACTTATTATCATTATTATTTTATTTTATTATTTATTATTGAGTTTTAATATTATCAAAAATTCTTAATTTTTGTTCAATTAATCGGCAAAATAATCGGCGAAATTTGCCGATGACGATGACGATGACGATTGAAAAAAAAATGTGCCGATTTTTGCGATGACGATTGGACGATGACGATTAATCGTTCATCACTAAATATATTTATATATATATATATATATATATATATATATATATAATATAATATTTATATATATATATATATATATATTATATAATATTATATTATATATATTTATATATACTTATTATATATATATATTATATATATAGTTTTGATATATATATTATATATATATATTATATATATATATATATATATATATTATAAGTATATATATATATATATATATATTATATATTTACTATATAGTATTATATATATTATATATATATTATTTATATATATATAATATAGAGCTATATATATATATTTATATATTATATATATATATATATAATATCATTTCAAACTGCTAAATTTCCTTCGCTGAAGCCGATGTCGGCAATTTATTCTTCCCTAATTAGACATACCCAATTAAAAGGGTCAGCGGCATGAAACCACAGCTGTTGGCTGCAGTGTACACATTATAAATGCTTCCAAGTTTGAAAGCTATCTAAGTATATATATCACTCATAAGCAGAAGGGATTTTATTATATATATATTATATATATATATATATATATATATATATTATATTATATTATATATTATATATTATATATATATATATATATATATATAGGATTATTATTAGTAATGAATAAACAAAGGATTGACTTCATATGTTTTAAGTTCATAAGAAGTAACAAGTAATCGAAGGAAAAAAAATGGTCGTAAAGGCAAAGATAACAAAGTGACGCGGCGCTGCTTGAGAAACACTTAATTTTGAATTATGCGTTATTAGGGATTGGCTACTTCGCTCAGGAGTTAATGGCCCGTAACCATATCCGATACACGATTAGTTCGAATTCTCCTTAGATAATTCTGAATTCAGTCCGGCATCAAAAAGCTTACAAATATTTTAATTGTCACTAACCGGTAGGCTTCAAACTCTCACTAACATAATTGAGAAGAAAATTTATAAAATATATGATATTATATATATTATCATTAATATATAGTATATATATATTATATTATATAGTATATATATATATATTTTATAAAAATATATTATATATATATAATAATATATATTATATATAAATAAATTTTTATTTATTAGTAAAGTGTTTTTTAGTATTTGATAGTTTAATGTCTGCAAGTGTCGAAGTTGCTAGTGTGTCTCTCGCCGTTTTAGGATTTTAAGCTAAGTTTTGATACTATTATTTTTTTATTTATTCTTTTTCCCAAAATTGTTTCTAGTTTAACATTTGTTATTTGATTGGTTTTTACTTGTTTTGTGTTTAATTAATCATTTATATAATAAAGCATTTTAAGGTTTTAATGTGTATTAGCTTTTAAGGTTTTAATGTGTATTAGTATTATATTGTATGACTTTCGATTGTATGGTGTACAAGAGTTTGAGTGTGTTTGGTTTGTTTGTGCAACTGGCTGATTTAATGACTGGTGGAAGTGGATGTGGGGGGGCGAGACGCGGGGGTTTCAGTTGACTTTTCGTCACGTGCGGGACCTTCGTGCTAACATTGGAATCGTGTTGGAATATTCACCTCTCTAAACTCTCAACCTAACTTTATTACTGTCCGAGACACAGCTGGCCATGGGATTTCACTTTTCAAAAAACTTTGATAACTCTACCGATAACTTCTTTTCTTTAATTTTCCAGCTTAATGGTTGGAGTCTGTGCTATGATTGTAAACATAACATCCTGTAAACACGTCTCGAGAATCTTGAATCTGCCTACTTCGATCGTGATGTGGCTAAAAATCTTTTCTCCTTATACTATTATTATCTTGATTGTTTTTTGTACTGCTCCCCTAATGTGGAACAGGATTTTCGGCGTTCTTTTGATTCTTACTTACTTTCTCATTGAGCTGTTACTCTTCCATCCAAATGCGAGTCCTCTATTTAGGGGATTCAACGTACGACCACACTGTAGTGGGTTGGGGCTCCTCTCATACTGATGCAGGGGGAGAGGAGGCCAAAACATTCAGTATTCTTCCACGATCTGGGAAACAGTTAATTAGGAACCTACAATATTCCAGATGTCCTAACCAATTCTTTGAATACATTGGACATTAATTGTTCTTTCTCCACTTACTCCTCTCGCTATAAATACACAATTTCTCCTCCTTCCTCCCATTGGTAACTCTGACCACAATCTTATAGCATTAACTATAATACTTTTTCTCGCGCTCCAATGCCCTAAACGTTAATTTCTGGCACTTTAGATCGGGCTAATTGGGGGGCATATGAGTTTAGTTTTTTGGCAAAATACATCTTGGAATGAATTCTGGCTTGACACCTGGGGAATTGCTTTGGTTCGCCGCTGAAAAAGGTTTTGGGGGGCGTAATCCACTGAATGGGATGAGCAGGTTCATTCATCTTCAACTTAATCTTTCTCTCCCCAAAAAATCCATGGTTTGATGGAGCTTGTTCTCGCGCCATTTCAGGGAGAGACATTGCGTTATGTTACGATACTGGATTGTAGAAAAACTGTCGGTCTCCTATCACTCATAATTGTGTGTTGGGCTCGGGAATCTGTTGCAGGGATATTAATTCGTTCAGGGCTAGGGCGCACTTTTACTAAGAAGTGCGGTTACAACCTGCTTGGTTTCTCCTACTGATAAAATTTCTGGCCTCTTGCCAAAATTCTACAACTTTGTAAATCTTGCCTTTCCTCCCCTTATTCGCTCTCTGATGGCTCTTTTGCTAACTCTCCTTCTGATAAGCAATTCTTGGCCCTCCTTTTGCATCTATTCTACCACTGGACGATTTCTTGGCAATCCTCCTTCCTACTCCCTTCTCCTCTCAGGTTTCCCCATGTCTTTACCTGTAATTACACATGATTCGCGTGCATGGGATCCTGAGTCTAATTGACGTCAGGAAGGCAGTGGCGCCGTGATGGCTTCCTCCCCGTGTTTGAGGGGAGTGTGCTTCCGAGCTGACACCTGTCCTCGTTCAACTCTTCTCTTTATGCCTTAATACTAATACTTTTTCCTCAATGCTGGAAGCGCGCATATTTCAACGATCCGAAAAGGTATAGCAAGCTCTCTCTGATCCTCCTAATATGCCTATAGCTCTCACTTGTATTCTATTCTAAAATCTTTGAAACTCTTCTTAACTTCTCATTTCCTGAGATCATCTGGAGTATCTTCCACTTCTTTAGATCACCGAATGAGCTTTAGTCGTTCGAGTTCAACTGGGGACATTACTTTCCTATTCTAACTGATTTATGGTCTTCTGCCCTTAGGTCATGGGAGTCTTGCGTGGTGGCGCTTGACATATCAAGGCCTTTGACGGGTTTTGGCACGCTCACTGCTCTCTAAAGCTTGCCTTATCCTTATGGTTTGCTCCTTCTCTTTGCTTTACTACTTGTCTCAGTTTTCTCTCTGATCGTCCATAATCAGTCTTGTTGATGGGCGTCCATCTTCCTCCTTCCTGTTAATGTAGGTGTTCCGCAAGGTTGTTCTGGTTCTATCTCCAACCTTTATATTTCCTACTCTTTCAATCACGATCTCCTCAGCTGTAACTTTTACTTGTTACACTCTTATGCCGATGGGACTCAAACTATCCATTCTCAATCATTCAAATCTGGCTCCCTCTTTGTGCTTCTAGAGTTGCCTCTCGTCTTAGCTTTCCGATTCTATTCTTGCGAATCTGGATGGGATTTTTCGTCGGGTTGGCGGACCTTGGAAAATCTCACTATTTAAAAAACTCAACTTTCTCCACATCTATCCTCAAAAAACCTCCGACTTTCCTATTTCTTTCGACGGCTCTAAGTCTCTCTGTGATAACATAACATTCTTGGTTTCTTAAATAAACAACAAATTTTTCTTGGAAACCTATATTCCTATGGTTGTGCTAAGGTGCCCTCAAAGAAGCTGGGGATTCTGTCCAGGTTGCGGGAATTTTTTTCCTCTGCACAACCCTACTCCAGTTATATAAGGGCTTATGTCGCCTTGTTATGGAGTACGTTCTCACATTGGGGGGGGATCCGGCGTCCACCCTTCTATTGGATTAGGGTTGAGTCTAAAGCTAAGAGCCTACTAAATTGCTCCCCTACTTGTCAACAGTCTCTTGACCCTCGTATCATGGGACGTAACAGTTGGAGCTCTATCCCCTTTTCTATAGGTACTACGGGGCAGATGCTCAGGGAGTTGACTCTCGCATGCCTCACCCTTGCGTCGCCCTCGCAATACAAGGGTGCCTTGCTCTCGCACGAATTCTGCTTGAGTATTGCGAACCAGACTTGTTCGTTGTGGGGCCTCTTTCTTTCCAGCTACCTCTGCTCTGTGGAACTCCTTGCCTTCTTCCGTTTTTCCAACTATATTTAATTTTCCTCTCCTCTCTTAAAAGCCCACGTCTGCGCTCCACCTGAGAACTTTGCGTTAGATTTGTTTTTTTTTTTTATAATGTTTTATTTTCCGCCCCCTCCTTAAGAAGGGCCCAGCCCGTGAGTGTTGGTGATCTGTAAAAAGGAAATATATTATATTATATATTATATATATATATCTATATATATATATTATATTATATGATATATAATATATATATTAGTATATATATATATAAATATATTATATATATAGTTATATATATATATATATATATATATATAATATATATTATATATATATTATATATATATATTATATATATATTATATATATATATAAATATAATATATATATATATATATATAGATTATATATATATATATTATTATATTTATATATATATATATATATATTATATATATATATATTATATATATAATATTTATATACTAAATATATATATATATATAATATATTATTTATAATATTAATATATAATATATATATATATTAATATATATATATATTATAATATATATTATATATATATATATATATATATATATATAATATTTTACATATGCCATGTGTCTCTACTTTCTACGCTACCTTCCTTTCTATTTCCTCCTATACGTTTTTTACTCTTGTCTAGTTTTCTTTCAAAGATCGTTCCATTTCAGCTGTTGTTGATGGAGGAACCTCTTCCTCCTTTCTTATTAATTTGTGATGTTCCTCGGGTCTGTTTTATTTCTCCAACTTCATTTGCTACTTTCATCAACGATCTTCTTGGCTGCCCCTACTAACTTTGTTCACTCTTATGCCGATGACTCAAATCTCCGTTCATCCACTCATTTCAATTGTGCTCCTTTGTTTGTATCTAGAGTTGGCCCCTCTCCTCTACAGCTTTTCCGATTCAATTTTTACGATTTGGCGGGATTTCTCAGTGGGGGTGGTACCGCAATTCTTGTGAAATTCAACTCTTGAAAACTCAACTTCTTTATAATCTCCCTCTCCAAAACACCTCCCAACTTTCCTTATCTTCGACGGCTCTGAATTGTCTACTGTAAACAACTGACATTCTTTGACTAACATAAATAGTGATTGTCTTGGAGGACCTCAATTCACATCGGTTGCTTAAATAGCCACAATGAAGCTGCGGAAATCTGCTTCAGATGTGCATGAATTTCTTTATTTCTGTCGAATATTCAGTTATATTAAGGGTCCTATTCGCCCCTGTATGGAATATGTTCCTCACATTTGGGCGTAGATCGGTTCCACCTCTTTGGATTTATTAGCTTGAAGCTTAAGGCTAAGAGGGCTATTATATTAAACTGTCCCATACTTCGACTCCCTTTACCCTCTTTCTACTGCGACGTGACGTTGGTGCCCTATCTCTTTTCTATAGGTTTACAACGGCAGAGGTGTCGAGGAATTGACCTTCGCATTCGTCCACCATGCGCGCCCTGTAACACAAAAGGTGCCTGGTTCTCACATGAAAATTGTGCGAATAATTGGATACTCAATGATCCCTAGTTTGGTGCCTCCTTTCTTTCCGCCACATCTATTTTGTGGACTCCTTGCCTTTCTTGATTTTTCCCTGCAATATTCAATTTTCCTCTATTTAAGTGCGTCTGCGCCCACCTGAAAGAATTGCGTTAGGCAAGGGACAGGGTGGGTTTTCTTTTTCCATTTTATTTTAATTTTGTTTTTCTTTTTCTTATTTTTATTTATTTATGTTTTCATTTGGCCCCTCCTTTTGAAAAAGGGGTCCTGCCCGCTGAGTGGTGGGTTAATTGTAATATATAATATAATATATATATATATTATATAAATATATATTATATATATATAATATATTATATATAGATAATATTATATAATTATATATATATATTATATATATATAGTATAATAATATATATATGATATATATGGGGTTACAGAAGGCACGATCCACGTCCTCGTCGTGTACCCTGGACTCGACTAACGGAGCTCTGGCTAGGTTCGGACAGGCCCCAGCAGCCGCTACCCGAAAAATCCCACGTTGCTCAAGAAACCCAATGTGATGCCTCGGAACAGGACTGATCCAAGGTTGATGAACCGGCGAGAAATTGGACTAAGAAATAAGGATTTGTACTATAGGATTTTGCACCAATTAACGTGAGACGTTGAGATGTAAGGAGGAGGAAATTGTACTAGACTTATGAAGGAGAGAAGTTGGACGTCATGGGAATGTAGTGAAACGAGATTTACGAGGAGAGGGTACTAGGAGAAATACATGAAGACTTTGTACTGTATATAAAGGGTTTGCAAGGTAAGACAAAAGACCGTGTGGCGATCTTAGTGAACCGATATCTACAAAGAAATATAACAAAACGATTTATGATAAATGAAAGATTTGATGGCTATTACGATGAAGGTCAGAGGAGAAAGATTAGTATAATACAAACATACGCCCCACATAGGGGAAGACCAAGGGGAAAAGGAGAGATTTAGAGAAGAACTTCAATTGCTGTACGATAGGATTGGAGGAGAGACAAAGATCATAATTGAGACCTGAATGCCTATGAACTAGGAAGGAGGGAGGAGAGAGTAATGGGCTTTCGGAGTGGGAGACAGGAATGAAGAGGGGAACTGATAATGATAGATTTTGCAAGTTGAGGAAAAAACGGCATTAACTTTCAATGAACACCTGCTTCCAACATGAGAAGTAAAAGTGGAGCCTGGCTATAGATGGAGTGGCGGATTTAGAAAGATACGATGCGAAAATTCAATGATAGATTTAGTTTTGACCAATAAAAAGAATATATTTATGGACGTGAAGAGCCTACCAAACTTTCCTTGGATTCGGACCACAGGATGGTAATTGGAAGATACTGAGATTGGATGATGAGAGAGAAAAGCGAGGAAATTAGTTTTAAAAGAGATATTGCTTAGAAGAGCTAAAAGGACCAGGCAACAAAGGAGAAATTTGATGAGACCTTAAAAAGAAGAAAGATGCAAGTAGGAAATATGAGAGAAACAATAGATGAAAAATGGAATAAATTTAAGGAAAATATTATGGGAACAGCAAAAGAGATCTTGGGAGAAAAGAGAATAAGTAGAGGGAGGAGGAAAAAGACAGCATGGTGGAACGATGAAGTGAAGGCTGCCATAACTGATAAGAATAGAGCATACAGGAAATGGATGAAAGTAAAAACTGAAGAAAATAGATTGGATTATGTTGAAGCCAGAAACATTGCAGAAAGGATAAAAAGAAGTTGTATGAAGCAATCATGGGTAAAAATAGGGTCGGAACTGAAGGAGAACATGATGGGAACAAAAAAATTAATCTATGGATTGGCTAAAAGTATGAGAACCTTGAAAGAACCAGAAACGCACGTCATAATGAATAAGGAGGAAGAAACGTTGGTAGGGGAGGAGGAGGTGTTGGAAAGATGGAGAGAATACTTTGAGGAATTGTTGAGATTTGAGGTTAATGAGGTGCAGATGGAGAGGGAACGGGAAGTGGTGGAGGAAGGAGAAAGGACAGAGGGGATATTGCTGGAGGAAATAAGAGAGGCAATTAAAACGCTAAGAAATGGAAAAAGCACAGGAACCGATGGACTGAATTGCTGAATTATACAAAAGACGTGGCGAGGAAGGAGTGGAAGTATGAACTATAGAATTGACTGATGAGATATGACCAAAGAGAGAATACCTGACGAATGGAGTAGAGCGGTGATTTGCCCTATATACAAGAAAGAAGACAAAATAATTTGTAACAACTACAGAGGGATAGCTTTACTGAATGTTGCTAGTAAAATATACGAGAGAATATTGGAAAGAAGACTTGAGAATCAAAAGTTGAAGATTAAACTAGGAAGTTGCAGTATGGCCTTCAGAGCGGGAAAAAAAGTACAATGGATCCATCTTCTACATGAAAATGATGATAGAAAAAAAATAGATGGAATAAGGAGGAGAGTAGTGTGACCTCCACCACCCTTTTCGATATGAATGAATAGAGATAATTAGGCTTAGGGGGAGAATTGATAGCCCGAAGGGCTATCAATTCGACAAACAGACAAACCCGACGGTTTTGTCTGTGTTTGTCTATGTTTGTCTATGTTTGTCTGTATTTGTTTGTGTTTGTTTGTATTTATTATTTATTTATTTATTTAAGTCGAAGAAATTTATTGTCACGAAAGTTGATATAATTTCGAGTGTGTGTGCTTTGACTCCGACTCCGACTCCGACTCCAGCCCCGCTTCGCGCCGCTTAGCCCCGCAACCGCACCGCACCGCACGCACCGCACCGCACGCACCGTTCCGACTCTGGCTCAGCTTCAGAAGTTTTTTTTTTAATTATTATTATTATTATTATTATTATTATTATTATTATTATTATTATTATTATTATTATTATTATTATTATTATTATTATTATTATTATTATTATTATTATTATTATTATTATTATTAGTAGTAGTAGTAGTAGTAGTAGTAGTAGTTAGAGTTATCGTATCGGGTTAAAATTTGGAGGGGGGTTAGATGGTGACATATCCTTGTTGTAGACGAAGTTACGTCCCCCTGGGTCCCCCGAAGGGGGACCCCACCCCCATTAAAAAATCGAAGTGTTCGTAATAGGCTGAAATTTGGTGAGAGGATTCAGAGTTGAGTTTCTAGAAAGAGTTAGTATTGGATTCTGAGGAGTAGGCTCCGGCACCGATGCTGGAGCCACTGCGGTGCCGAGTTAATAAACAGTCGTATAACAACAATATTGGTGTCCCTATATGTTTTCAAGGGTCGTGAGTCTCGAATATGATGGTATAAGTTATAGGGTGTCTAGGATCCCCAGAAGGGATCCCACCCCAGAACATTAAATATTGATGTAGAAATGCTGAAACTTGATATACAGCACTTTTTAGGTTGTATCTAGGTGTATACGGGGTTAAAATGACCAATTTGATCAAATTTGGTACCAGCCCCAAACTGAATATTGGGCGTAGGAATGATGAAACTTGGTATACAACCTTCTGAGGATGTATCTTAGATGTAACCGGGAGTAAAATGACTATGGGTGCCCCAGATGGGGTACTCACCCCAAAATCTGAAATATTGACATAGACACGAAACTGATATAACAGCCTTTTTTAGTTTGTATTTAGATGTATCAGGTAAAATGATTCGTGTGACCAAATGTCGGGGGACGGCCCCAAATCTGAAATATTGACCTAGAATGATGAAACTCGATACAACCTTCTGAGGATGTATCTTAGATGTAGCCGGGAGTAAAATGAATGTGAGTAAAACAGACGAGTACTCCCCCAAAATCTGAAATATTGGCATAGAACAACGAAACTTGGATAAACAGCCTTTTTAGGTTGTATCTTGGATGTATACGGGGTAAAATGACCTATTACCAAATTCGGGGCCGGCCCCCAATCTGACATATTGACATAGAACGATGAACCGGTATACACCCACCATATAAGGTACTCACATCATATATGGGCTTAAATAACCGTACACAGCCTAAAAGGGTTCTCTCGGAACCAAACCTGAAATATGACCTAGAACGATGAAATCGGTATATACCTTTATATAAGGTACCATTCGTATAGGGGTTAAATAGCGTACACTCAAAAGGGGAGTCACCAGCCCCCAAAACATGAAATATTATAGGCGTAGAACAACGAAACTTGGGATACATCT
Organism: Trachelipus rathkii; assembly: GCA_015478945.1. Lineage (NCBI taxonomy): Eukaryota > Metazoa > Arthropoda > Malacostraca > Isopoda > Trachelipodidae > Trachelipus > Trachelipus rathkii. The sequence goes on along the minus strand of JABUQX010123632.1, from coordinate 19,068 downwards.
TTTATTGATTGTATCCTCGATTCTTAATATAGAAAAAATAAAAAATTAAAAAAAAATTAAAAAATAATTAAAAAATTTTTTTTAAAAAAAATTCAAAAAAAAGTTTTTTTTTTAAAAAAATTAAAAAAAATTTAAAAAAATTTAAATTTTTTTTTAAAAAAATTAAAAACTTTAAAAATTAAAAGAAAATTAAAAAAAATTTAAAAAAAAAAAAATTAAACATTTTTTTTTTTATCTTTGAAGTTTATAACAAAAAATTTACGTTTTTTATATAAATCAAACACCTCAAAAGCCTCTGGAGCTAGCCTCTTGAGCCTCCAGATCCCCATCCTCCTCAGCCTCCCAACTCTCACGCCCCTCTCCATCTATGATTCCATTGCTTCAATTTCATGTGCTGATAAACAGGAGAAAAGTTTTCTTCATTTTGTTTTATATGCTTTAAACAATTTGTTTTTACTAAATTTTTACGCTTTATTCATATATATAGCTAAGAAATTTTGTGTTTTATACATACCCTAAACTGTTAAATCAGTTAAATCAAACCACCCACCCCTCCCTCCCACCCCTCCATGGATATTTATTACAGTTAACATAGTATATTTAACTTATAAGAGCATAAAATGAACTGATCATTATACTGATCGATGAATATAAGCTAACGTAACAAGTTTTCTCCGCAATCAAGCCTCCATTGCATCCCATGAACTAGGAAATTATGAATTTTAAACTCACATTCTAAACATACCCTCTCACACTTTATTTAACATATCATGGATTATTTTTCACATTCCACTTCTAAGATCTCCCACAACTTTATTATGCTCTCGTCTAATAAATATCATTGATCAATTGAATATATGCTAACGTAACAAGTTTTCACATCAATAAAGCAAACATAGCATTCATCTGAACTATGAATATAACGTTCCATTCACAAACCTAACACATCTTAAACGGGAATAAACTGTTAACATTAGCAAAGTTCATTACTTAACAACAGTAAAGAACTAACTATGTGAGCGCAGAACTTAACCTACTTACACTTTTTCTAACAATATCACTGATGTTTTTACATTAACATCAGTAACATTTAAACAAACAATTATTTTCACAACTTGTGTAGTATCTTACTGATCATGAATATATGTAACGTAACAAAGTTTTCATATTATAAAGCAAACATAGGATTCATATGAACACGAATATAAGTAAACTCACAATCCTTAACACTCTTATACATGAATTAAGCAGTCAACATTAACAAGCTTTCATACTTAACAATAACTTAACTAACATTTGCATACAATACGTAAATTATTCACACTTTTTCCAACATATCTCTAACATTTCATTATTATTTTTAGCACGAACATGTAACATTTAACAAAATTCTATTTTCACATCTTGTGTAATTTTATCATACTGCACCAACGAAATACGCTAACAAGCAAGATTTTCACATCAATAAAGCTAGCATCTATACCTGATGTACATATATGTATAACATCAAATCGAACATAACCTATGCCTGAATAAATCGCTACCATTAGCAACTACTAACATTAACAACAGTAAAGTAACTAGCGTTGCATTCAAACGTACCTATTCATACGTTTCAAACATATCTCTAAATCATTACTATTTTTCGTAATTAACACTGCTAATATTTTATCATCACGCGCTGTAACCTAAATTATCATACTGATAACGAATATATGCCAACGTAACAAGTTTTGGCTTGACAAGCTAACATATCTAGTCGAACCAAGAATATAACACACCACCGAAAAACCTAACATACCTAAAACACGAATAACAGCTAACATTAACAAAGCTCCATAACAAAAGTAACAGGCAAAACATATAGAACGTTGCCTTTCACATCTTTTTTTTCTTTTTGTTTTAAAAACTTTTATTTATTTGTAAATTTATTTCTTTAAAACTTTTTTAGTTTTGTTTTTTTTTTAAAAACTTTTTAATTTTTAACTTTATTTCTTTAAACTTTTTTGTTTTTTACTTAAAATTTCACTTTTAAGTTATTATACATAAAATTTGGTGTTTTTTACATTACCCTAAACGGTAAATCATGAATCAGTGAAATAACCACCCTACCCGTCAGAACCCTGAATCTATTGGGGTATTGATCTATTGGTCTGTTGACTCCAGTCATATTTCGAGTATCATTTTGGATAAACATAGCATAAAAATATGTTCTTTTTTATACTAACCTCGAATAGCTGACATAACAAAGTTTCACCCATTAATAAAGCTAAATAACATAACCTGATGTAAGAATATAATGTATAAATGCAAATAACAAACCTTAAACACGAATAAACAGCTAACATTAACAAATGTCCAAACTTATCAACAGAGCTAAAGTAACTTACCAAAACATATAGAACGTTGCCTTTCACATCTTTTTTTCTTTTTGTTTTAAAACTTTTATTTTATTTTAAACTTTATTTCTTTAAAACTTTTTGTTTTAAAAAACTTTTAGCTATTTTTAATTTATTTCTTTAAAACTTTTTTTATTTTTTTTTTTTAAAGAAAAAATATAATTTTTTTTTTTTTATTCTTTACACTTTAAAACTGAAAAAAAAAAATTTCCTTTTTATTTTTATAAAGGAAAAAATGTAACATTTTTAAATAACAAAACAGTAACCGTAAATACAAAGTTTTCACATCATAAAGCTAAAAACATAACCTGATGCAAGAATATAATGTATAACATCAAACCTAACAAAATACCATACATGGCAACAGGAAAGTAACTGACTTTGCTTACAGACCGTACCATATTCACATTTTTCAACATATCTCTAACATATTCACGTAAATTTTTACCTTAACATTGCTCTTTTAACATTAATTTATCGCAAAATTACTCGCCACAAATATATGCTGACGTACCAAAGTTTTTTCACATCAATAAAGATTAACATACTCTATCCTGAACTAGAGAATAACGCACAACGACAACTAACAACCTTATGGATCGAATAAATGATCACATTAACAAAGTTTCATACTTAAACAACACTAAAGTAACTAAACAATGCATACAGAAAGAACATTACGAAGCTGATGTGGTTCCTGTTTTCACTAGAGTTATCAAATACCAAGTCGAGAATTGTTCAAACTCCTTCCCATTTTTTTCGAAATTACGCAATAACTATGATTCTTGTTTGGTTCGGTTTCGAACATTTTGCAATACCTTATTGATTCTTGTTTGGTCGTTTTTCGAAACATTAAGCTATACATCTTGATTTTTGTTTGACACAGGGTCAACATAACAAATTTATTTTTAAAAACATTTTTATGTTTTTGCTAATGTCTTTATGCTTTATAACAACTCTAAAAACTTTTATTTTAATTTTTATACCTTTAAAACTTTTTGTTTTTGTTTTTTTTTAAAAAAAAACTTAATTTTTAATTTTATTTCGTTAAAACTTTTTGTTTTTACTAAAAATTTTATTCTTTTTATTTTTATAACGTAAAAAATTTGTGTTTTTAATACCCAAAAGCTGTAAATCAGTAAATCAACCATCCACATACTCTGCCTTCATCGTCTCCTACCTTCTATGATCTTTATCAATCTATCGATCTATTGATTCAAGTCACATTTCGTTATCATTTTAATAAACATACATAAACACAGTTCTTTATACACTGATCAACGAATATATGCTAACATAACAAAGTTTTCACATTGATAAAACTAACAAACCTAACACATCTCAAACATCAATAAGCGGATAAAATAAACAAAGTTTCACACTTAACAACAGTAAAGTAACTAACATAACATACAAAAACGTAACCTATTCACACTTTCTCAAGCATATCTCTAACAATAACAATGTTAATTTTACATTAACATGTGATATTTAACAAATATTTTCATAACATTGGCTAATTATTCATACTTGATCAGTGAATATACGCAACATAATAAGTTTTCATTCAATAAGCTACTTAGCATTAACCCGAAACTAAGAAAATAATGGTCAAAGACAAACCTAACACACTTACCTATTGAATTTAAACTGTCACATTAACAAGTTCCACACTTAAACCCCAGCATCGTGGAAGATACCACAAAAAGCGATAGAGATGCGTGGACGATGTCAGCGTACCACACAGCGAAAATGTTCTATAGAAGAATAGTGTATAAACAATCTTAAAGTAATGGGATTTCTGTTCTTTCAACCAATCATAGAGCGTAAACAAGGATATAACACACGAACGAACCATAACGGTTCAAAAGTCTATTCAACATGCCATATACAACTTTGTTTAAACATGAAATCGCGCTCATATATTTGTATATATATAATAGTTTTAAGTCTTCCTACTACCTCTAGATTTGTATTCCTGTTTCACTGGGAGTTATCAAGTACAATTCTAGTATTTGCTCGAACTCTATCACTTTTGCCGCACTCCAGCAACTGGTTAATACACTGATTCTTGTTTTAGTTAAACCAACGTTTCACACGTTAACAAAGTAGAGTAACTAACATAACTACAAAATCGTACCTACTCATACTTCTCAGCATACACTCTAACAATAACAATGTTAATTTACATTAAAATTGGGAATATTTTACAAAAAGTTATCTAACCATTGGCTAATTATCATATATCAACGAATATTACGCTTAACGTAATAAAGTTTTCACATCAATAAAGCTAACATAGAGCAATACCCGGTTAAGAAATAGTGTACAACGGACAAACCTAACATAGCTTACGCCCTAATAAACTGTTAACATTACCAAAAGTCCCGCACTTAACTCGGTAAAGTAACTACAGATGCATACAAAATTGTCACCTAATTTCATACTTTTTCAAAGCACATCTCTAACATATTAACGGAAATTTTACAAAGTAGTACTTAACAAGGTTAATGGATTCATGATTCCTTATCGATGGACAAGATAAGATGCACGAAACACTTATGAATGAATATATGTTAAATTTAAAAAAAAATTCATTCATAACCATAACTAAATATCATAATATTCCCACGAATAATTGCAAACATAACAAGTTTTATCCAAACACAACATAAAAAATAACAAGTTTTATCCATACATATAACATAAAACAAGTTCTTTGAATAAATATCATAATAAATGTATAGTTTACTGATTTTTAAAGCAGTAAGTAACTAACATATGCTACAGAAGTAACATATTTTAACTTTTCAAACTATCTTGTAGTATATCATAGGTATTTTTTACCTTAACATAGTAAATATTTAACAAAATTAATAAATATACCTATTTATCATACATACATACCTACGAATATATCTAACATAACAATGTTTTCACATTATTTAAAGCTAACATAGCAACATATGAACTTAAGAAATAATGTACAATGATCAAACTTAACACAACTTACGCCTTAATAAACAGTTAACATTAACAAAAATTCACACTTGAACACTAGTAAAGTAACACATTGATACAAAAACGTAACCTGTTCATTTTTTCCAACATTATTTCTAACATTACGTTAATTTTACAATTAAACACAGTAATATTTTAACAAAAATTATAATAACTTGTTAATTATCATACAACCAACGATAAGTGAAACATAACAGCTTTAATCCAAACATAACATAAAAAATAAGCTCTTTGAATAAAATATCATAGTAAATTGTAATAGTTAACTATTTTGAAGCAGTAAATCAGTAAATCAGTTAAATCAAACCATCAACCCCACCCTCCCTCCCGCCATACCCTTCCATGATCTATTTGATCTATTGATTCATGTCATATGCCGAGTATCATTTCGACTAAACATACACAAAAAATAGTTTTTATACACTGATCAATCAATATATGCTAGCGTAACAAAGTTTTACATTAATAAAGCATAACATAACCTGAACTAGGGATTATATGTCAAACGACAAACCTACACACCATACGTTAACGAATAAAAACTACTAACACAACAAACTCCGGCACTTAACAACAGTAAAGTACCTAACACCTCGTACACAAACGTTAACCTATTCATACTTTTTCCACATATCTCTCAAACATATCAATGTTATTTTTACATTAACATGTAATATTTAACAAAATTTACATAACCCAGTCTAATCATCATACTACCGCGAATATTTTGCCAACGTAACAAATTTTTCACATCCTTAGTAATATTAACAAAAATTCATCATCACCATACCTAAGTATCATAATCCCTAACGAAAAATTGCAAACATAACAAAGTTTTAACCAAACACAACATAAAATTAACTCTTGATATACTAACCTACGAATATATGCTTAACCAACCAAGTTTTAGCATCAATAAAGCTATCATATCATATCGGCCAACTAGAGTTAATGTACAAGTAAACCTAACATACAAGCGTATGAATAAATCAGCTACCATCATTGAAAATTCCCTACCTATCAAGGTAAAGTAGCTAAGGTCATTCATACTCGATAATGTTCCCACTTTTCAGCATATCAGCAACAGGTAAAGGCCATATTATCTAACAAAATCCCTAACAAAGTGACCAATCTACCAAGATACCAAACATCTTGACTATTGAATTGCACTATCTTCGTTAAGTGTCCATTCGTGTCGAGTATAACATTCAGTTTGACCTATGAATAACGTAGGACATTATAAATTTCTAGGGCTAAACCTAACATTATCAACAAAAACTAATAAATTTAAGGAACATACTAACTACGAATAAACAGTTTTCTTTAACAAGAGTATCTAAAGCACACACATTACTTCGAGAGAAAACCCTAGGGGATGCCCCCTTTGAAAGATGTGAATCCTGAGAGGGGGATCACCCGAAGGGGGTGTAAGCGGCATTACCCCTCCGAAGGAGGGGGAAGATGCCTTACCCCTCCTTCGGAGGGTAATGTCCGCTTACACCCTTCGGTGATCCCCCCTCTCAGGATTCAAACCCTTTCAAAGGGGGCATCCCCTAGGGTTTTCTCTCGGAATGTAATGTGTTGTTTTTTTAGATACTCTTGGTTAATGAAACTGTTTATTCGTAAGTTGAGGTATGTTATGTTAAATTTTTATTAAGTTTTTGTTTGGAGTAATGTTAGGTTAGCCTAGAAATTGATAATGTCTTACGTTATTCATAGGTCAAAACTGATGTTATACTCGAACGGAATGACACTTTAACGAGATAGTGTCAATTCATAGTTCAAGATGTTGGTATCCTTGATAGGATTCGTCACTTTGTTAAGGGATTTTGTTTAGGATGCTACGGCTCTTACCTGGTTGCTGATATGCGTTGAAAAGTGGGGAAAATATCGATATTGTATGGACCTGTTAGCTACTTTACCTTGATAGCGTAGGGGAATTTTTCATGATGTAGCTGATTATTCAACTCTATGATTGTCTAGGGTTTTACATTGTACATTATATTCTTAGTTGCGATTATGATTTGATAGCTTTATTGATGCTAAAAACTTTTGTTGGTTACATATATTCGTAGGTTTTAGTATATAAAGAACTTATTTTTAATGTTGTGTTTGGTTAAAACTTTGTTTATGTTTTGTATAATTCGTTAGGGAATATGATATTTAGGACGATGTTAATTGATTGAAATTTTTGTTAAATAATACGAAGTTGATGTAAAAAATGTTACGTTGGCAATATATTCGCTGGTAGTATGATGATGATGTTTAGACTGGGTTATGTTAAATTTTTGTTAAATATTACCAGGTTAATGTAAAAATAACATTGATATGTTAGAGATAATGTTTGAAAAGTATGAAATAGGTTACGTTTGTACGAAGTGTTAGGTACTTTTACTGTTGTTAAGTGCGAAGTTTGTTGATGTTAGTAGGTTTATTCGTACGTATGGTGTGTTAGGTTTGCCGTTGTACATTATATTTCTAGTTCAGGTTATGTTAGCTTTAATTTAATGTTAAAAACTCGTTACGTTAGCATATATTCGATTGTTAGTATATAAAAAACTTAGTTTTATGTGTTTTATGTTTAGTCGAAATGATACTCGACATTATGACATGAATCAATAGATCAATAGATCAAGGTTCATGGCGGGAGGGGAGGGGTTGGGTGATGGTTTGATTTACTGATTTACTGATTTACTGTTTTAAAATCCGGTAAACTATTACAAATTTACTATGATATGTTTATTCAAAGAAATTATTTTTTATGTTATGTTTGGATAAGCTTTGTTATGTTTACACTTATTCGTTGGTCTGGTATTTGATAATTAGACAAGTTTATTATAAATTTTGTAAATATTACTGTGTTAATGTAAATTACAACGATATGTTAGAAATATGCTTGGAAAAAGGATGAACAGGTTACGTTTTGTATGCAATTTTGTTGGTTACTTTACTAGTGTTAAGTGTGGAATTTAGTTAATTGTTAACTGTTTATTAGTTATAAGTTGTTGATTTAAGTTTGTTCATTGTACATATTTTCTTAGTTCATATGTTGCTATGTTAGCTTTATTATGTGAAAACATTGTTATGTTAGCATATATCGTAGGTATGTATGATAAATAGGTACGGTTATGATAAATGTTTGTTAAAATATTACTTATGTTAAGGGTAAAATACCTATGATATACTACAGATACGTTTGAAAAAGTTTGAACAGGTTACGTTTGGTATGGCAATGTAGTACTTTACTGCTTTTAAAATCAGTAAACTATTACACATTTATTATGATATTTTTATTTTTAAGAACTTGTTTTTTTATGTTATGTATGGATAAAACTTGTTATTTTTTAGTTGTGTTTGGATAAAACTTTGTGTATGTTGCAATTATTCGTTGGGGTTATGATATTAGTTATGGTTATGATGAATTTTTTTTGTTAAATTTACTATGTTATAATGTAAAAAAAGTGTTACGTTAGCGTATAATTTCGCTTGTTCTGGTATGATAAAGATAGAAATGTGATTAAATATTTGTTAAATATTACTGTGTCAATGTAAAATTAACGTTTAATATGTTGAGGATGCTTGCTTGGAAAAAAAGTGATGAATAGGGTTACATTTTGTATGCATGTTAGTACTTTACCGATGTTAAGTGGCGGGACTTTTGTTATGTTAAAGTTTATTAGGGGCGTAGCTAGTTAGGTTTGTCGTTGTACACTACTTTCTTAGCTCGGGTTATGCTTGTTAGCCTTTATTTGATGTGGAAAACTTTATTACGTTAGCGTATATTCGTGATTAGTATGATAATTAGCTGGTTTATGATAACTTCATTTGTTTAAATTTCCATGTTGAATGGTAAATTAAATTGTTCATAGTTAGAGGTATGCTTGAGAAGTATGAGTAGGTTACGATATTTGTTATGTTATGTTTAGTTCTATACTTGTTTAATGTGTTGAACGTTGGTAACCAAAACAAGAATCAGTGGTATTGCGTATGTTTCGAAGTGGGAGGAGTTGAGCAATTTCTCGACTTGTATTTGATAACTCTAGTGAAACAGGAATCACATCAGCTTCGTACACGTTCATTCTCGTAAGTCATAGATATGAAAATACAAATATATGACCTGATTTCATGTTTAAACAAAGTTGTATATGGCATGTTGAATAGACTTTGAACCGTTATGGTTCGTTCGTGTGTTATATCTTGTTTACGCTCTTATGATTGGTTGAAAGAAAGAATCGCATTACCTTTAAGGATTGTTTATACACTATTTTCTTCAGTAGGACATTTTCGCTGTGCTGGTACGATGACATCGCCACGCATCTCTACGCTTGTTGTTGATATCTTCACGATGCTGGTAAGTGTGGAACTTTGTTAATGTTGACAGTTTATTCATAGGTAAGTTGTGTTAGGTTTGTCGTTGTACATTATTTTTCTTTAGTTCGGTTATGCTTAAGTTAGCTTTATTTGATGTGAAACTTTATTATGTTAGCGATATTCACTGATCCAGTATGATAATTAGCCAATGTTATGATAAAATATTGTTAAAAATCACCATGTTAATGTACAAATAACATTGTTATGTTAGAGATATGCTATGAGAAGTGTGAATAGGTTACGTTTTTTGTATGTTATTTTAGCTACTTTATGTTGTTAGTGTGAACTTTGTTTATTTCGCTTATGATGTGGATGTGTTAGGTTGTTAGTTTTATCAATGTGAAAACTTTGTTTATGTTGATTATTCGTTGATCAGTGTATAAAGAAACTTGTTTTATGTTATGTTGTATCTAAAATGATCACGAATTGACTTGAATCAATTATATCGATAGATTGATAGATCATAGAAGGGTAGGAGACGATGGGAGGAGATATGGTGGAATGGTTTGGATTTATGATTTACAGGCTTTGGGTATGTAAAACAAAAATTTTTTACGTTATAAAATAAAAAGATAAATTTTTAGTAAAACAAAGTTTTAAAGAAATAAAATTAAAATTAAGTTTTTTTTTTAAAAAAAAACAAAACAAAAAGTTTTAAGGATATAAAATAAAAATAAAAGTTATTAGAGTTGTTATAAAGCATAAAGACATTACAAACATTTTAAAATGTTTTTAATTAAATTTGTTATGTTGACCCTTTGGCAAAAAGAATCAGATGTATAGCTTAATGTTTCGAAACGGAACCAAAAGGAATCATAAGGTATTGGCAAAATGTTTCAAAACAAACCAAAAAGATCATAGGTATGCAAATGTTCGAAAAGTGGAGAGTTTGAACAATCTCGATTGTATTTGATAACTCTAGTGAAAACAGAACCACATCCAGCTTCGTACAATGTTCTTCCTGATAATTGCATTGTAGTTTACTTTAGTGTTTGTTAAGTATGAAACTTTGTTTATGTTAGCAGTTTATTCGTGCTTAGGATATGTTAGGTTTTGTCGTTGTGCGTTATATTTTTCGCTAGTTAGGATTATGATTGTTTAAAACTTTATTGATTGTGAAAAACTTTGGTAGTCAGCATATATTTGTTGGCAAGAATGTTGTGATAAATTTTGTTAAATGTTCTATGTTAATTGTAAATAACAGTTGCATGGTTAGGAATAGTGTTTGAAAAAAAGTCGGTAGAATATGGTACGGTCTTGTAAGCAAAGTCAGGTTACTTTCCTGTTTGCATGTATGGTATTTTGTTAGGTTTTTGATGTTATACATTATATTCTTGCATCAGGTTATTAGTGTATGTTAGCTTTATATGATTGTGAAAATTTGTTAATTTACGGTTTTACCTGTTTTAAGTTTTATTTGTTAAAAATGTAAATTTTTTACGTTATAACATAAAAAAAGAAAAATTTTAGTAAAAACAAAAAGTTGTAAAGAAATAAAATTAATTAAAAAGTTTTTCTTTTAAAAAAAAACAAACTAAAAAGTTTTAAAGAAATTTAAAATTAAAATAGCTAAAAGTTTTTTTAAAACAAAAGTTTTAAAGAAATGTTAAAGTTAAAAATAAATAAAAGGTTTTAAAACAAAAAAGAAAAAAGATGTCGAAAGGCAACGTTCTATATGTTTTTGGTAGTTACTTTACTGTGTTAAGTATTGAAATTTGTTAATGTTAGCTGTTATTCGTGTTTAAGGTTGCTAGGGTTGATGTGTATACATTTATATTTTACTCAGGTTATGTTATAGTTAGCTTATTGATGTGAAAACGTTTGTTATTGTCAGCCTATATTCGGAGGGTTCAGTATAAAAAAGAACATATTTTTTATGCTTATGGTTTATCCAAAAATTGATTACTCGAAATATGCTGGAGTAACACAGACAATAGATCACTACCCAATAGATCAGGGTTCTGACGGGTAGGTGGTGGTTTGATTACTGATTCAGTGAATTTACGTTTTTGGGTTATGTAAAACACAAATTTTTTTAATGTTATAAAACTTGAAAAGTTTAATTAACAAGGAGTAAAACAAAAAAAGTTTTACAGGATAAAGTTTTAAATTAGGATGTTTTTTAAAAAAAAACAAAACTACAAAAGTTTTAAAGAAATAATGTTCAAATAATAAAAGTTTTATTAAACAAAAAGAAAAAAATATGTGAAAGGCAACGTTCTATATGTTTTGCTAGTTACTTCACATGGTGTTAAGTATGAACTTTGTTTAATGTTAGCTGTTTATTGTGTTAAGGTATGTTAGGTTTTCGGTGTGTGTTATATTCTTTGGTTCAGACTATTTGAGTATGTTGAGCTGTTGTCAAGCAAAAACTTTGTATACGTTGGCATATATTCGTTGACAGTATGATAATTTAGGTACGTGATTGATAAATATTACAGTGTTATTGAAATAGTAATGATATGTTAGAGATATGTTTGAAACAAAAAATAGGTTACGTTTTTTGTATGCAACGCTAGTTACTTTCTGTTGTTAAGTATGGAACTTTGCTATTTAGCGATTTATTCAGGCATAGGGTATGTTCGATTTGTTTTATACATTATATTGTTACATCAGGTTATGATATGCTAGCTTTTATTGATGTGGAAATCTTTGGCTGTGTTAGCATATATTGGTTGGTCAGTATGATAATTACACAAGATTGTGTAAATTTTGTTAAATGTTACCATGTTCGTGCAAAAATAATATGCTATGTTAGAGATACGTTTGAAAAGTGTGAATAAGTTACGTATTGTATGCAAATGTTATTGTATGTTACAGTTGTTAGTTATTTGAACTTTGTTTAATGTTACTGACTTATTCATTGTATAGATGTGTTAGGGATTGCTGAGTTTAATTATATTCGTAGTTCATTATGATTCCTTATTGTTTGCTTTATTATAGAAAACTTTGTTAGTTAGCATATATTCACTTGATCAGTAACAGATACTTACAACAAGGTTGTGATATTTTTTTGTTAAATGTTACTATGATAATGTAAAACGATCAGTGATATGTTAGAAAAAAGTTGAAGCAGGTTATGTATGTCATGTTAGTTACTTTACTGTTGTTAAGTTTATGAAGTTTGTTTTAATGTTAACTGTATTATTCCTGTGTTAGAATGTGTTAGGTTTGTGAATGTACGTTATATTTCATAGTTCAGATTGATGCTAGTTTGCCTTTATTTGATGTGAAAAACATTGTCGTAGCATATACTTCATTGATCGCTATGATATTTAGACAAGATATGATAAAGTTTTTGTTAAAATATTACTATTGATAATGTGAAAATATCCATGATATGTTAGAAAAGTGTGAGTGGGTTATGTTTTTTGTATGCCATGTTATTTAATGTAAATGTGAGTTTCCTATTGTTTGCGTTTTATTTTGATGTGAAACTTTTGTTTTACGTTAGCTTGATATTCATCGTCAGCTATAATGATAGCCAAGGTTCTTGATAAAATTTTGTTAAATATAACTATATGTTAATGTAAAAATATTCAGGATTGGGGTTAGGGAGGGGAGGGGTGGGTGGTTTTGATTTACTGATTTACAGGTTAAGGGTATGTAAAAAACACAAATTGCTTGACCTAAATATATGAAAATAAATAAAAAATTTTAAGTAAAATCAAATTGTTTAATGCATGGAAAACAAAATTGTTGATATTTTTAGTTATTGTTATACAAATGGTATGTCATGAATCAATAAAATCATGATGTGGGAGGGGCGTGAGGGGGGTAGAGGACTGAGTGAGGATGGGGATCTATGGGAGCTTTCAGAGGCTCCTGAGGCTCCAGAGGCTTTTGAGGGTGTTTGATTTAATTAAAAAAGTAATTTTTTTTTATAACTTTCAAGACGAAAAAAAATGAAAAATATTAATTTTTAATTTCTTTAATAGATTTTTAATTCTTAATTTATAATTTTTTTAAAAAAATTTAAAATTTTTTTAAGCAAATTTTTTTTTTTTCAAGAAAAAAAATTTTTGTTTTTTGCTTTATTTTTTAAAAATTTTTTTTTATTTTTTTTTAATTATTTCTTTAATATTTTTTTTTTTTCTTTTCTGTATCGAGGATACATCATAAGAAATATGTATACCAAGTTTCGTTGTTACGCCTATATTTCAGTTTTGTGGGGCTTGTGACCCCCTTTGGGAGGTGTACGGACTACTTTAACCCCTATTAGTTGGGTACCTTATATGACAAGGTTATTTATTAACGAGTTTTTCTTTCTGCTAGGAGTTCAATATTTCAAGGGATTTGGGGTCCAGAGACCCCTTTTAGGCTGTGTCGGTTATTTAACCCATATATGATTAACGAAGGCGTTGGAGACTTATATGGTGGGTGCTATACCGAGTTTCATCGATATTTTTGTCATCGTATTCAGATTTTGGGGGGCCGGTCCCCGATTTTGGTCAAATCGGTCATTTTACACCCCTATACATCTAAGATTACAACCTAAAAGGCTGTATTATCAGTTTCGTTGTTCTATATGCATATTTCAGATTTGGGTTGAGTACCCCATCTGCGGCACCCACATTATTTTACTCCCGGGCTTAACATTCTAAGATACAATCCTCAGAAGGTTGTTATTACCGATCTCATTTAGTGTAGTCAATATGTTCAGTTTGGGGGACCGGTCCGATTTGGTCAATCGATCATCTTTACCCTGGATACATCTAAGATCAAACCTATAAAGCTGTATATTCAAGTTTTCGTTGTTCTATGTTTCTCATATTTCTAGATTTGGTGTGAGATAACCCCATCTGGGGGGCACCCTTAGTCATTTTACACCCGGTTACATCTAAGATACATTCTCAGAAGGTTGTATACAAGTTTCATCATTCTACAGCCAATTTTCAGATTTGGGGTGGAATGGCTCACAAATTTGATCAAATTGGATCATTTTACCCCGTATACACCTAGGATACAACCTAAAAAAAGGCTGTATATCAAGTTTCAGCTTATCTACATCAATATTTATGGTTGGGGTTGGGATCTTTCATGGGGATCCTAGACCCCTTATATGGGACTTATCAACCATCATATCGAACTCTACGAGCTTTGAAAACATATAGGGGACACCAATCTTTTGTTATTACGACTGTTTATCAACTCCGGAACCGCAGTGGCTCCAGCATCGGTGCCGGAGCCTACTCCTCAGAATCAAATACTAACTCTTTCTAGAAACTTAACTCTGAATTCCTCTCACCAAATTTCAGCCTAATACGAACATTTTGATTTTTAAAGGGGGGTGGGGTCCGCTCGGGGGACCAGGGACGTAACTTCGTCTACAACAAGGATTATGTCCCATCTACCCCCCCAAATTTTATAACCGATACGATACTCTAACTTACTACTACTTTACTTAAAATAATAATAATAAATATAATAATAATAATAATAATAATAATAATAATAATAATAATAATAATAATAATAATAATAATAATAATAATAATAATAATAATAATAATAATAAAAAAAAAAAAAACTTCTGAAGCTGAGCCAGAGTCGGAACGGTGCGGTGCGGTGCGGTGCGTGCGGTTGCGGTGCGTGCGGGGCTAAGCCGAGCCGCGAAGCGGGGCTGGAGGAATCGGAGTCGTGGAGTCAGAGCACACATCTCGAAATTATGATCACTTCGTGATCATAATTTCTTCGAAGTAATAATAATAATAAATAATAATAATAATGTGTATGTGTATGTGTATGCGCACGCGCGCTCAGTGCGCGTCGAATTGATAGCCCTTCGGGCTATCAATTCTCCCCCTAAGCCTAATATATCTCTATTCATTCATATCGAAATAGGTTGTCGCGCAGGTGGCCCTATAACTACTAAGGAGCAGATGTGGCGTTTTGTTAGACTTTGAAAAAAGCTTTGATAGGATGCAAAAGGGAAAAGCGTATGGAGAAGACTGGCACGAACCAAGGTATGAAATTACCACAAAAATTAAAAAAGAGCAATAAAAAGTAAAATGGCTCGTACGAATAAGGATTAAGGGGAGAAGTAGAGAAGAAGGATGGTTGAGGTGAGTTCCAGGAGTGAGACAGGGCAGTGTACTCTCGCCCCTGCTATTCATATTATACATGGACTACGGACTGAAGAGAATATGTAGACAGGTAGACAATGAGCACACACTAATATACGCAGATGATGCAGCATTGATAGCAGGCGAGGGAGTGGACCTGCAAGAAATGTTGAACAGATGGGATGCCCAAATGGGAGAAATCGGTATGAAGATGAACACGGAGACGATGGAGGTAATGAGAATAGCTAGGGAAAGAACAGAACTGAACATCAATATAGAAGGAAGAGGACTACATCAGGTGGATAAGTTCAAATACTTGGAAGTGATGTGATGATTGAAGGGAAAGGAGGTCAGGGAGGAGAGATAGGCGAGAGGATAAAGAAGTTCTCTCTCAGAACGTAGGAGCATTATACCCAGTACTGAAAGAAACAGCTATATCAAAAGAAGTTAAAATGGTGATATATAAAACAATACTGAGACCATTACTAGTGTACGGATCGGAATGCTGGGGCACTGAACACAACACAAATGAGAAGAGTGGAGGCGGCGTAGATGAGGGTGCTGAGATTGATTGAAGGAGTTACCCTGAGAGATTGGCGGAGAAGTGAGGAAATACGGAGAGAGCTGAGAATTTGGATCAATAACTAAACATATACAACAGAATCAACTGAGATGGTATGGACACCTCAGAGAATTGGAAGAGAACTGGACC
>JABUQX010123631.1:0-13019 GCA_015478945.1 Trachelipus rathkii | reverse complement strand
TCTGCTCTCCTCCTCTGCTCCCTCTCTCCTGCTCCCTTTCCTTCTCTCTTCTCTCTCTCGTCCCTCTCTCTCCTTCTCTCCTCTCTCTTCTCTCTCTGTTTCTCTCTCGCCTCCTCTCTCTCTCTCTCTCCCCTTCTCTCCCCTCTCCTCTCTCCTCTCTCTCTCTCTCTGCTCTTCTCCTCTTCTCTCTCTCTTCTCTCTCTCCTCTCTTCTCTTCTCTCTCTCCCTCCTCTCTCTCTCCTCCCTCTCTCTTCTCTCT
Organism: Trachelipus rathkii; assembly: GCA_015478945.1. NCBI lineage: Eukaryota > Metazoa > Arthropoda > Malacostraca > Isopoda > Trachelipodidae > Trachelipus > Trachelipus rathkii. Next base: position 12,760 of record JABUQX010123631.1, on the reverse strand, counting down.
CCTCTCTCTCATCTCTCTCTCTCTCTCTCGTTCTCTCTCTCTTTTCTCTCTCTCTCCGTGCCTCTCTCCTCTCCTCTCTCTCTCTCTCTCTCTCTCTCTTCCGCTCTCTGTCCTCTCTCTCTTCTCTCTCTCTTCCCCTCTCTCTCTCTCTCCTCTCTCTCTCTCTCTCTCTTCTCTCTCCTCTCTCTCTCTCTCTTCTCTCTCTCTTCCTCTCTCTCTCTCTCTTCTCTCTCTCTCTCTCTCTCTCTCTCTCTCTCTCTCTCTCTCTCTCTCTCTCTTCTTTACAATCAATGATTTAATCGAAAATATAAGTGAGCAAAGACGATTAGAATTTTTTGTTAAAATATTCCAATTTTTCTCAATTCAATTCACGTATGCAGTGTAATTTTACGAAGCCAAGAGTAATACCTTGATTCTATTATAAGCATAGGTATCTGGGTTCCTCCAAAAATATTCGTAGCTTCAGTAAATACTACTTTCCCATTCTTACTTGCAATGATTGTTCCTACATCTCATACAATTTAACCCTATATAAAACTGGCAGTCCTATTGTTCCTGCTCGTAGGAGTCTTGTCTTATTCATTTTTTGCTCTGCCTTTTAATTTTACTTTATATGATTTCGGCGCTATTCTTCCCTTTTCTTTTTCTGTCTCCAACTTTCAAGAGTAATATTAATTTTTTCCAAAGATATGATTTTTGCTCTATCTGAGACTTGGTGGAAAAGTGGTGTCATTTAACCTGTTTCAAAAATGTAGAATGCTCACACTCCTCTAACCATCCTTCAATTGTTCTAGACTCTTCTCTTTCCAAAGATTTCGAGCCTAATTTTAAGAGGAAGATTTGGAAACTTCATCATAATTATTTCTTATCTTGCATAAATGCTGTGGCTTTGACTCTAGCATAAATCTTTCATTTCCAAACCTTCTTCTTTCAATACCTAAACTTTTCTGTTTTTCTTACAGACATATACGAACATATATTAGAGCTGTTGTTACCAGCTATCATAAATCCACTAAAACTATTAACAGTAATGTTTCTGTCCAATCTCATACTCTCTTTCTACCGCCCTGTAATGACTTATAAGTCACCTCCTCATCTACTTATTTCTATGAGCCTATTTTGCATCACTCTTTTTATGCTGATTAAATTTACTAAACTATCCAGTGTATTTTTATAATTAGGGGAAAGGGAGTGTCATCGTCGTTGAAAAAGGATTTCATTTTATGGAGTGACGTCGTCGTTCAACAAGATTTCCTTTTATTTATAATTGGTGTCGACTAAGTTTCATTTTAATATTAGCCTTTTAATTTTTTACATATCTTCTTTCAGAAGAGAACTTTAAATGTAATAGCTATAGCTATTTAACGTTTTAAGTTTAAAAGGATGTCGTGTCCTTGGATTTACGTTCTTAACCAAATACCGTGGTAGTAATTTTATCGTGCAGCGTAAAGCGAAGAAGGAACCACCTTTGTTTTATTCTCAAGTATTAAATGAAGCGAGAGGTATAATTAAAAATACTTATTAAATACAAGTGATATTATTTTTAATCTTCAATCTTTCAACAAACTTTAATCTCTTTGCTCATTTCAGCAAATTTTTTATAGGTGAGTTATTGTTCCTTCGTATCAGGAAATTTTATCAAAGTGGTAGCAGAAAGAGTAGTTATGAAACAAAAGAGTGAAGAAGATGCCTGACTCAAACAAAGAAATAACTGAAGGAGGTAGAAGAGATACTAAAACAGGATGCCCAAGGTTTTATAGAGAAGAAAGGGAGAATTTCGAGGAGTGGAAATAAAAACATGGTTAACTCATAGGAAAAGAATATGTAAGATAAACAGGATTAGAGATTAAATTAAGACTAGGAGAAGCTTTTGAAACAATTAAGGAACTAAAAAATGAAGATCTTATGAAGAAAGGAGGGGAATTGATTATAGAAAAATTGGGATTAAGATACTGTAAAGACAAGGACATTGATCATTTCAATAAGATGAGAGAATTTTTCAAGATTACAAAGAAGCAGGAAGAAGATATACGAACATATATTGAAAGGCTTGGAAGAATTTATAAGGAATGCGAAACAGATGGAGGAGGCACTACGACAGACGATACGAGAGGATACCTTCTAGAGAGAACGGACATAGATGAAAAAAAGAAACAATTGGTTTTAGCCGGTTGTGGAAAAAGAGGCAATTTCTTTCCAAGTAATAAAAACTATGTTAATAAAAATATTTCCTAATGAAGTAACAACACTGAAGAAAGAAAGAAAAAAATACAAGGGAGGATAAAAACCTATGAGGTTTGGTAAAGTAACGAGGTGTGTAATATGCGGATCGGAATATCATTACCCACAAGCATGCCCAAAGAAATGGGACAATAAAGGAAGAAACTTTACAGTATTTAGATAAAATGAAATCAAAAAAGGAAGTAAGAATAATGAAGAAGAGAAAGTAAGCTATTTCGGAGTAGAAAAAGAGAAAGATAAAGTATATGGAGACATAGAAAGAATTATAAACACAGGTTGTACAAAGGCTTTATGTGGAGAGAGATGACTGGGCCGGATAATGATGGAGTTAACTGGTGCATAGATAATGGAGATGAATAGCATTCAAGAGAAAAAAGAAGGAAATTATGTATTTGGAGAAAGTAAATATGAAACCATTAAAAGTATAGATATACCATGCCAAATAGGAAATTATAGATATTTAATTAGAACTGAAGTAATTAGAGGAGATATACCATGGTTGATAGGTAGAGAAACCATGGAAAGGATAAAGATGAGTGTTGATATGAGAAATAAAAAGTTATTTTTGGAGTGTTTCAAGATCTAGAAATAAAATATAGACAAGGCGAACAATAAAAACATATGAAGATTATGCTCATAGAATGTTTGCTTTGGAAGGTTTGAGAAGAACTGGATAAATAATCGAGAGGGAAAGAAGAGAAAACTATGGGAATTACATCTTCAATTTGGACATGGGAGTTGGAATATGATATCACAACTTATGAAGGATGCCTACAAAGATGAAAATGTATCTAGTGAAGGGATGAAAGAAGTGGAGAAAGAATTAAAAGAGATTTGCAAAGGCTGTGAAGTCTGTATTAGGTACAAGAAGAATCCACCAAAACACGTTGTGGGTTTCTCGACGGCATCAGTCTTCAATGAAATGGTAGCCACGGATTTAGAATTGGAAGGGAGAAATTATCTGATAATGGTGGATATGGCTACTCACTACTGTCTAGGTGAAAATATCGCTGAGAAAATATTGGAAAGATGGATAAGTATTTTTGTAGCACCAGGGAAGTTATTGTCTGAAAACATATTGGAATTTCAAAACGAGGAGATAAAAGTTTTGGCTGAGAGGTTTAACATAAGGCTGTTGAGTACTCCAGCTGAGAGTTCTTAAATAATAGGATTTGCGAAAAAACGGTGGGTTTTATTAAAGATTCAATGAGAAAACTAAAAGGGGAGGAGTTACAAAAGAAGTAAGTTTAAATTAGCCCTTAGCTGCCAAAAATAATTTAATGCTGAAAGGTGGATTTGCTTCAAACCAATTATTATTTGGAAAGAATATAAATATTCCTACCGTGATAAACAATGACAAACCATTAAGCTTAGAAAGAGGAAACTAAGAAAGGATGTGGTTAAAAGAGAATTTGATAGCCATGCATAAGGCTAGAGAGATTCACATAAAACAAGAATCCAGCAAAGAAAATGAGAAGGGCCTTAATTGAAAATGAGGGATCATAAAGTGGAAGAAGCAGTAACTGGAGAGGAAGTTATTATAAAAGGGATAATGAGAAAGAATGGAGAGGTCCAGCAAGAATCAATGGAATAGACTGCAAAACTGTAGTGGTGAAACGTGGAGTCTCTCTTAGAGAGGTAAATAGAATACATATTACGAGAATTAGAAGAACTCTGAAAGAGAAGAAAAATGAGAAAGAAAAAAGATATGAAGAGTAGGAAGAATCCGAAGATGAGGAGGTGAGGGGACAGAATTTTAATCAAATTAATCAAGAAGAACATGAATTAGAAAGAGAAGAAGATCAAGTAGAAGAGAGAATGCCGATTATGAAGGGAGGTGAGAGGCACAGAGTAAACACAAAAGAAGACCAAGGGGAAATAATAGAGGTAAAAAAAATAGGAAAAGCTACAAGCAAGATTTGAAATAATTGTTACAATGTGGAGAATTTATGAACAGGACAAAAAACATGGATTGGCTTTAAGGAATGGAAAACCATTACACTTATACCTGATGATGAGGAGGTATTTTTAGCTAATTTTGAAGGCATCAAGGTATTAGAAGTTAAAGTAAAGGAGCTGGAAAGCTGGGTTGAAAATGGGGTGTACTAGGCCGTAAATAAAGGAAGTCATAAAGTATTAACCACCAGATTGATAGTGACAGAAAAAATGAAAGAATGAAGAAGGGTTTGTAAGGCAAGGTTAGTGGTGAGAGGTTTCGAAGAAAAAGATGGAGAATATTCTACAGACGCACCCACATGTGCTACTAAACTTTTAATAATTATGTAATTAGAGAATATCAGAAAAATATATGGTTTGAATGTTAAACAATGGATATTAAGACAGCATATCTACAAGGAGATAAACTTGAAAAAACAGTTTATATATTACCTCCGAAAGAAGCAAGAACATACAAAATATGGAAGTTTTAGAAGGTAGTTTATGGATTGAAAGATGCAGCTCTAGGTTTGGTATAATAAAGTGGTAAAAACGATGAAAGAAATAGGAGAGAAGTGCTCATTAGATTCAACAATATTTAGTTGGAAGAGAAATAATAATAGGAGTAATGTGTAATCTAGTGGACGATTTATTCTACAGAGGAAATGACATATTCGAAGAATATAGGGGCAATAGGAGCAATTAAGAAAAAATTAAAAAATAGGAACAAAAGAGCAAGGATTATTTAAATACATAGGAGTGGAAGTGAAAAAAAGAAGGAAGGATTTTATGATTGGTTGTAGATCAAGGCCATCACATCTAAACATTCATTAAAAATGATGAAAAGGAGAGAAAAATTAAATTGATTTTAAATCAAGTTATATATCTATCAGTTTTTTTATGGTTCTGAGTTGTAGAGTCAACATAGAATAGACCAGACTGCTATAGTGCGATGTGACTTGAGCAAGGCTAATAAGATAGCTTATGGAAGGATATGAGAAAAGTTAGTAGAGTAATTAGGAAAAATAAGAGAGAAGTGTTAAAGATAAAAATGGAGTTAAGAGAAGGAAGAATTAGGTTTGAAGTGTACATAGACGGTTCATTGGGAAATATCGACAAAGAGAAGTCACAAATACTTTATATAATTAGTTTGGTAGATGAAAATAAGAACAAGTGTCCGCTAATTTGGTAATTTGACGTACTTTGTTAGAGACTCCGTGTTTTTTTGGAGGGGGCGATGAGTGGGCGTGGCTTAAGGGGAATTTATTTGAAAAATAACATAAATGCACATGTTGCGTAGCACTGTATTATAATCTTTCTTCCTTTCCAATTTGAGGAAGTTTTAAAGAATTGACGCAGTAGTTTAATATTCTCGATAAAGAAACAAATAAAATAACATGGATAAGCACAAAAGCACAGATAGCGGATGTGTTAACGAAAGAAGGAGTGAGAGCCGACAACTTGACGTTATATGTTGAAGGAAAGAGGACAGGAGAGGAAAAAGAGAGACAGAAGAGAAAAATGGTTTAGTTGATTAAATCTGCTAAACTACTCAATGTGTTTTTATAATTGCAGCAAAGGGAATGTCATCGTCGTTGAAAAAGGATTTCATTTTATGGAGTGACTTCGTCGTTGAAGAAGATTTCCTTTTATTTATAATTGGTGTCGACTAAGTTTAATTTAATATTAGTGTTTTAATTTTTTACATATCTTCTTTCAGAAGAGAACTTTAAATGTAATAGCAATAGTTTTTTAACGTTCTAAGTTTAAAAGGTGGTTATGTCCTTTGATTTACGTATCTTAACTAAATACCATAGTAGTAATTTTATCGTGCAGCGGAAAGCGAAGAAGGATCCACCTTTGTTATATTTTCACGTGCAAAATGAAACGAGCGCTATATTAAAAATACTTATTAAATACAAGTGATATTTTTTAATCTTCGATCTTTCAACAAACTTCAATCTCTTTACTCACTTTGCAATTTTCTTTAGGTGAGTTATTGTTCCTTCGTATCAGGAAATTTTATCATATTCCATTTTAAAAACCAAGTTACCTAAATGCAATAAGACAATGATAGGAGGATGGCCTTGAAGGGCCTGGCCAACGATCTTTCAAGTGCATCTTAAAATTCGTTAAGTGAAAACAAGGTTTATCCAATTCCTTCATCCATTTACTTGACTCAATCTTCCACCCACTTATAACATCTTCGAAATCACAAAGCTCAAACCTTCTACTGTCCTTAATATTCTTTAAGTTTTATTTTCTCGTAATTGTAATTCTTCTTAGAGGATAACATTGTAGGTCTTACTAAAAAGCCTAACAAGAGGTTAGGGGTTCAAAATTCCCTAAACACTAACAAAAACTGCGTGTTCTGTATATTGACTTTCCTGTCCCTGTATGAAGTATAAGTCACAGAGCTGAGAAGCTGAGATATTTCCACACAAATACAGTTCTTCTGGAAATGGTGTTAGTATATGCTTGCCTAACAGCTGCAACACTCCACAGACCATCACCTTCGCTATTTAAATGAACACTTAAAGTCACAAAGCTCGTTTGACTTACGTTTCCATACAGTCTAGTTCACTATCTGTTATACTCTATGGCCAAGACTTAACTTCTACGCTCATTACCGAAACACACTAATTTTATTTTTCTATTTTCATCATTTCCTTTCAATTTTACTCTCAAATACTGTGCTTCGAGGCATGTTGTCATTAATCTGGATAATGGTATAGTTTGTTTTCTCCTCTCCTTTTTCCACAATGTTAGATAAAAATCTATGAACATTCTGACGTCGTAACCCGGATGGAAATCTCTCTCATATTTTAAGGTAATGCCATTCTTAGTTAGTGCAAGCTCTCTTTCAACTTTAATATCTATGCTGAATAACGATACAACAATTTCAAATAAATGAAATTGTGTGCATGTTCATCCGACCAATTACAAAACGTACATTGCAGAGCTATGTTGTCAACAAAGAGTGCCACCTACAAGCCATTTTCGTCTTGGGGATATAGTGAATCACAAGATTGAAGAGTTATGTGAAACATGAGATTGGTGGCTTTATCGTGACAATGCCCTGGGTCTTTCGTTCTGCTTAACTCAGGATTTTCAAGTCAAACATGAAGTTAGGGAGCTGTGTGGTCTGAAAAAATGTGTGAATGAGAGAATAAATGAGTGTATTAAGAGGTTTGGTTACTTGGAAATGATGGATAACCCAGGGAATGAACCCTTAAAATCTTCACGAGATACCACAGTGGGGGTCTGTCACAGTGTTGTGAAGCTCTAGGATGAATTTTTGGCTGCGATGGGCTCGTACTTAAGGGTATGAAGGGAGCCCCTTGGGAAAGATTAAGTAAACTACACTAAGTAATAATGCAAATGACGTTATTAAAAAAAGTATGAAACTTAAAAGAAAATAATTAGTGTGAAATCTGACAAACCTTTATAGCTGCTAATGTAAAGAAAAAATTACAATGCACTCCATATTCAGAAACATGTTCTTGGTAGTTTGTGGATTTCACAGACATCCATCTTAGAAGACCAAGAGTAATAAGAATCAAGATACTTTTCATGTAATTTCTATCAACAAATAAAAAGAAGTACTTAAAATTTGATCACTAATAAAAAGATTATCATTTAAAAAAACTATTAACAGTATTAGAATTACAAATTATTACACTATCACATTAATATTAAATTAATATTACAAATATGGTTTATAAGCAAAATATAACATCATAGATTATAATGAGCTTCCACTCAACCAATATTGACCAGAAAAATATATATATATATATATAAGAGCAAAGAAGAAACATATACAGCAGGCAAGTGTTAAGGCATATATACAGTTACAGAAGGTTGGCTAAGGTTATGCTGTATATATAAAGATATTATGCATATTGTTAGTTATATACATATATATATTATTACCACATAGCCTCTTAACCTGAGGTAATTGGTCAAGGAAAGTATTTGTATGGTTTCTGACCAAGTGGAAGGTGCAGGAATATTTAGGCCCGATAGCAAGCCCTGCTTCTGCGCGCGCGATGTAGTCGGAATGCTTGCCACCGTAAAGGCGTGGGTTCATCCCAGGTAATGAGTCTTTTCCAATGCAGACAGCTTTACGAGAAGAGTTAGATTTGTTTTAACAGATCAGGTTCTGTTGGCTGTGATGTGGTTGAGATTACGCGTAATACACCATGCTGTACAGCAACAATCTAAATACACACACATCATAAATCATTATATATATATATACATATTATTATATATATACATATATATATATATATATATATATATATATATATATATATACATATTAAGAATATTAGTTATATATATATATAAAATGTTATATATATATATAATATATTATAAAGTATAAAGTATGGTTATGTTATATATATATATATATATATATATATATTACATATATATATATATATATGTTACATATATATATTATATTATTATTATTATATATATATATATATTATTATTATTATTATTATTATATATATATTATATATTATTATTATTACATATTATTATATTATTATGTTATATATATATTATTATTATTATTATATATATATTATTATATATATATATATATTATATTATTATTATTACATAAGAAGAAGTTATTATTATATATTATTGTATTATTGTTATTATATAAATATATTATACACATATATGTTATTATTATTATTATATTATTATATATATATATTATACATATATATATTATAATATACATATATATAATATGTACATATATATATTATTATATATATATATAAGATATAAAGAGATAGTATATATATAAGAAAGAGTAAATATATATATATATATATATATATATATATATATATATATATATATATATATATAAATATATATATATATATATATATATATATATAATGTGTCAAATGTTGAGGAGAAGAGAAGAGAGGTGATGGATGTATTTAGAAAGGCTAAATTTGATTTGCTCGCCGTGGTGACTGAAACAAAGATGAAAGGGAAAGGGTGAAAATAAGTAGTGTGGTGTGAAATGTGTGTGTACTGGAAGAGAAGAGGGGAGAAGGAGTTGCAATCTTTGATGAGTGACTTGGTACCAAGCTATGGTAAGACTTTGTGTGTGTGAGTCCTAGAATTTGGTTAAATTTAAGTTAAGGTCAAGGTATGTGTATTGTGACGTATGGTCCATCTGAGGGAACGTTGAAGAGAGTACGATTTTCATGGATAATTCGAATGATGTTTTTGATGGTGAGAGTAGGAGCTTCGACTGACAGTTTGGGGACATGAATGGTTGGATAGGTGATCAAAAAAGGGATGGTATAACAGGTAGTTTTGGGTGTCGGGAGAAAATGAGAAATGGTAGGAAGTTGATTGATTTCTGTGAGAAAGAGGGAAGTGTGTGTAAGTAATACTTATTCGAGCATAAGAGTATTCCATGTTACGCTTCAGAGTTGGTGTAGGCAGAGATGATATCAAAGTAGCAAAAGTACATTGATTTTGTGTTTATGAAGAAGAAAGATGTTGTTGGATGTTAAATCAGTGAGGGGTTTAGAATGGGATTATCTGATCATTATGTTGTTCATAAAATTAAGTTAGTGGGGCTTGGATGGAGGAAGGTGATACGAAAGGGAAGTAGGTAAAATTGAGAAGTTAAGGAACAAGGTAATAAGGATAAGCAAGTAAGATCTAAAGTAATCAGTTGAATGTGAACAAGTTGAAACTGAACAAATCTGGAGCAAATGAAGGCCACTAAGGCAGTGCAAAAGAAGTGTGGATGCTAAGGAAGTAAGAATGTTAACAGTAGAGTGGTGGAATGAAGAGGTGAAGTAAGCGGTTAAAGTAAAAAGAAACGTGATTGAATGTACTAAAAGCAAATGATGAATATTCAGAGATCAATAAGTGGAACTATATATGAGGAAAAATACTAAAAGGTGCATACGTAGGAGAAAACAAAGAAAATGAACAGTTTTTGAAGGAGGATGAATGGGACTTCTTTTACAAGGGGAAGAGGAAGCCTTTGAAGGAAGCGCGAAAGAAGGTTGCGAATGATAAGGGGGAACCCATTAGAATAATGAAATAAACGAGTTGAAAGATTGTAACTGACAGAGACGGATGTGAGGGGAGTGTGGAAAGAACACTTTGTTATAATAATAACATGCAGTTTAACCAGGTGAGTTAGCTGTTAATGTGTGGGCTTGATGGTGCAAGAAGGAATATGTGTATTTTGGGGGATGAGGTTATTAGCAAGGGAGGGAACTAATGAGGTACTACATGCAAGCAAGTTTTACGATTTTGAATCTGGTTTACAGAAGAAATTTCAAGTCCAAATGATCGTCAAGAACTGAGTATGGTATCAAGATTTCTAGACTAAGAAAAGCTAGAAATGACTTTTTGTCAAGAGGTGCAGCTCCAATGACATCTGTAAACCGACTAAGAGACAACTCTGAAGATTTATCAGATGGAATAAGCAAGACAAGTACTGGTGAAATTATAGGGGAATAAGTTTGAGTGTTGCAGGGAAGAAGGCTATTTGGTCGAAGAGTGCGTCGAGTGACTGAAGGACCGAGATTGAATGGTGAAGAAACACAAGTTTAGAGTGCAGAGAATGTGTGGATCAAATCTTTACATTGAAAACAAATGATCGAGAAAATGAAGGAGAAAAGTACAAATTGTATTTAGGTTTTATGATTTGCAACTGGAGTATGATAGGGTTAATAGGGAAGCTCTCTGGCAGGCGTTGTTAGTGATATAAGGTACTGGTGGTAGGCTTCTGAATGGAATCAAAAGTATGCATGAGGATTGTGAGGCGTGTGTGAGAAACAAAAGGGTGTCAGCGGTGATTGGTTTAGTAACAATAGCGGAGTGAGACAGGGTTGTAAGTTATGTCTCCTTGGTTATCTCAATTTGTATATGGATGGGGGTTATGAAAGAATTAGAGGTGGGTGTTAAGGAAAATGGTGTTAGAATGATGCAGAATGTAAGAGAGTGGAGGGTGCCCCCATCTATTATATTGATTTGGTTCTGTGTGGTGAATCTGAAGAGAGTTTGAGAAGATTGCTAGAGAGATTTGGCAGGCTAAAAGGTTGGGGGTTGAAAGTAAAACAGATAAGAGTAAGGTTATGGTTGTGAGTGAGGACAGTCCCTAGTGTGAAGTTATGTTAGATGGTGAGCAGCTGGAACAAGTGTCTGAGTTTAAATATTGGGGTATGTGTTGGATGAGAAGGGAAACTGAGCAGAGTGTAAAGCTGTATTTGGTAGGGGAAGGTGGTTGGTGCAACAAATCGTTGGTGAATGTAAAAAAGTGATCCTAAGTCCTGAGTGCTAGTCTGCATGAGGGTGCAGCGTTACAGTTCGTGTTATTGTATAGAAGCGAGACTCCCTGGTCTGGAATAAGAAGTATAGATCTAAAGTTCAATGTGTTAAAATGACAATCTTAGGGGCGTGCTAGGTGTGAGAAGAATTGATAAAAATGAGGAATGGAACATATTAGAGAATTGTGTGTGAAGGAGGGTGAACGAGAGAATAAATGAAAGTATGTTGAGATGGTTTGGTCATGTGGAAAGGATGAATGGTAATCGGTTGGTTAAGCGGATATATAGTGGTGAGTGTGTTGGGAACAGACCGGTTAGGAGACCGAAATAAAAGTGGATTGAGTCAAGGAACGCTTGCAGTGAGAGAAATTTTGAGTTTGGCAGAGGCGAGGTTAAGGTGCAATGATAGGAGAGAATGGCTGGGTGTTGTAAGGTATGGTTGTGGCCCACTTGGGCCAGGGCGAACCCTACACTTCGCAGATCACTATAGTGGATCCGTCGCGGTCCCTAGCGTCATCTGCAAAATCGTGGTATATTTTTTCTTCAATAGTCACGTAAATTTCTGCCGATTATTTGCCGATTAAGTAAAGTGGATTTGTAAAATACATGCAACCAGAAACTGGGAAAGATTGTTTCTTGCATCACACTTAAGAGCTCTAAATTTAAAGTACTAGAATTTTGTATGTCTGTTCATATTCCCGCATATTAAAATTTTTTAAAATCAATGTTTTGAAGATATCTACTATATATTAAAGACATAAAATATTAAGTTGAAATATAAGGAGCATAAATGATTTTAATATTCAATAAACTCATTATATTAATCAAGAGAAATATATTATTATTATACTATTATTATTATTATTATTATTATTATTATTATTATTACATGTATATTATTACATTAGATATTACATATTATTATTATTATTACCACCTTCTCGGTCAACATGAGAGTAGTAGAAGAATATGACGCAAGTTGAAAAGATAGCAAAGCCTTACCGCCCCCTTTTATACCTTTTAAAGAACTGTCGAAGTCAATAAATACATCTAGAGGTTCTAATCCACGTGACGAACCCTCACTATGGCATCTCGTCAATGTGGGGTTCATCCTTGGCCTAGCTGGGCCAAAGCACATTTCCAGGCAATTCCTTCTGAAGCGCGACGCACGAAAAACGCGAAAGCGTTTCACCGAATAATGCGAACGATAAACACGATAAACAGAACGAAGTAATAAC
>JABUQX010123630.1:17500-21378 GCA_015478945.1 Trachelipus rathkii | reverse complement strand
GAGATCTTACCCCGCCCATCGAAGGATCGTCTACGAGTAAATTCAGGAAAATATAACGAAAAGGGTGTCACTTATTAACCGTATTGGGGTTAAGGAAAATATAACAAACAGTTCATACCTAGGGTAAATAGAAACGTCAATCGAATGATAAAAAAAATATATTTAATTCATTATATACATGATAAATTACAGAATCATGAGAATATAAAAAACATAGACTCGCATGAAACATCTTCAGTGCACATCCGCATTACTAATAAATACTCGCTAAGAACATATAATTATTGATTTTGAGCAGGGGTACGTGTAGACAGATAATTTTAATCTTTCATATATTTATATTTTATGTTATATTTAGCTAAATTTCTAAATATAAAAATTTTATTCCCTCTGTAATGTGTATGATAATTTATAGAGAAACTTCATAAAGGAGATCTATCCACCGTACAATATAAATATAGTACTTATTTTAAATAAATATAATTGCCTAACATAAAATTTAAACGTAAAAAAATCTTGAGGGTAACCCTCCTACGGTTCGCCTCGGGGCCGAATAACGTTACGTCTCTACTTCTAGGACGATGATCCATTGTGAACCGGAGAACTAAAAAAATAAAATTATTCCTGGAATCGATGTCATGAATCTTAAACTTATGATAATTTAATTAATTTACGTATTACACCTATTTTACATTGAATATCAATTTTATTACTTTTCTGTAGCTGGTAATAATAATAGGTTACCTTTTAAAACCAATTACACTAGTACTAAAAAAAATATATTTATCGATTATAATCTCTTATTAAGTAAAAATGGGCGTCTTGCGTTCTACATCGTACTTTAATTTAAACCTGCACTCACTTAGTTAGTAGTATATCTGTACATAGTTTATGAAAATATAAGCTATGCTCAATATATGCTATAGCATTATCTCTCTTTAAACATACTTCTAGGAAATTCTTTTCCTAATCTGATCTAATTCTGTATTCTTTTAGTAGAATTATAAAAATATGTGAGTATATATATATAATAATATTTCTTATTATATATATTATATTATATATATATATATATATAATAATATAATCATAATCTAATAATAATGGATTGGTTGAAAAAGATATTAAATTTTGTCATCAAACCTTAATCCTCCAACCGTATAAACAATGCTTTGGCAGGCCCGTGACCAATCCAATCAACCTAACACTTCTAAGATTCTCAACCTATATTGTACAGTATCCAGGTCTGTTACAATGAGTTATACGGCCTGTGCATACTACAACAGTGTAATTTTATACTTAAAAACTCACCAACGTATCTTCCTGAAGACCCTTAAAGTGAACAACGGTCTGAACCAGAGTTCGTTGCCTTTGTGAAAAATTCAGTAATATTTTCTTATCATGAATAACCCGTTTTATGATCAATGTCTTGATCATGAAACCAATGTCTAGACCTAAAATAATAACTACTTGAAAATTTGATAAATGAGAAAGTACCTAGTTTGGAAAAACTCGGAAACTATTGGATAACATTTACAATACTTTAATAAAAAATAATGAAAATATGCTCTTACAAACTAGGTTTTATAAATCCATGAACATGGCAGTTAGATGTCCGTAGGTAATCTACATACATGCGCACTGAAAATATAGAACTCATAAACTAATACCGATGTATCAATAACTGGTCATTGATCTGCAATTGCAACGTGAATTTTCAAAGCATAATATACAATTGCTATTAAGTACTGAGTTTCTATATTTTAGAGACTTTAATGTATATCATACCTACGGACATCTAACTGCATGTTCATGGATTTATAAAAATTTTAGTTTTGTAAGAGCAGTACTTATCCATTTATTTTTTTATTAAGTAATTTTAAAATTATTCAATAGTCTTCCTTGTGAGTGTTTTCCAAACGTATTTTACTTTCTCACTTATTCAAATTTTCAAGTAGTTATTAATTTTAGTCTTAAAGACATTGGTTCTCATGATCAAAAACATTGATCATAAACAGGTTTATTCATGAATAAGGAATAATATGACTGAATTGTTTTTCCATAAGGCAACGAACTCGGTCAAACCGTTGTTCCACTTGAGGGTCTTCAGGGGATACGTTCGGTGAGTTTTAAGTATAAATTTGTTCTGCAATATTTGCACAGGCCGTAACTCATTTAACAGGAGGCCTGGATACTGTTACAATATAGGTTTGAGAATCTAGAAGCTGCTTAGTTGATTGGGATTGTCACGGGGGCCTGGCCAAAAGCATTTTGTTTTACGTTTGGACAGAGTAGTTTATGACATATCATTATAATATCTTTTCACCAATCGCATTAACATATATATATATATTATATAAATATATATATATATATTATATATATATTTATATATCATATTCTAAAATAAGAATATAGATTACACCCATATATTCATCTTTATATATATATATATATATATTATATATATATATTTATATATATAATATATATATTAAATATATTTATATATATATATATATTAATTCAATTAAATAAATAATTTGAAAAGAGCTTTCCGAAAATATGTGATTTTCTTGATGATATTTACTCTAACTTAGCACATTGCATCTTAAGTTTTTTTTTTTTTTTTTTTTTTTTTTTAACACATATACTTTATTCCTTTTCCGAATCGATTTGATATATCAACATTTCGAATATTTTTCATGTTAAAAACTCGGAAAAATAATAAATTTGGCCTCAATTTTAATTGAATCATAGTAAATCCAAAAAAAATTGATTATTTTAGGTAATTTTTTATTATTTTGCATCAATTTATAACAAAGGGGTAATGGAATTAAAATATATTTTTTATTTTGTTTGATTTAACCCTCTTTTATTTAGTGTAAATTTACAGTTAAAACCGGTAGAAAACCCCGGTTTTCCTGATTTTTGGCCGGGCCGGGGCGGGGCCGGGCCGGGGGTCGCTCAAAACGGACGGGTTTGGCCGGCGGTTGGCCGGGGTTTGGCCGGGCCCGTCGGTTCCTACTCACCACACTTGAAGACTGTTTTATAGTTCTTTTTCCCAGCATTATTCGACTTTTTTACTTCATTTCTATACAAAATCTGATAACATCTTTCAACTGTCTACCGCGGAAACAGCTAGATTTTCTCGTACTGACATTACTAGTATCCCTTCTTTTATATAGCTTATTAGCTGCTTTTTTTCATGTAATCACCCACCCATATTTTTTTCCTTAAGACATTGCATGAGTCTTATTTTTGTAATTGACTTTTCAATTTCTTATTTAAAATTTCAGTTGACTTTTCCATTGCTTTATCTAGTTTGTATGTTCTACCAGTTGCAGTTACTGGATCCACAACACGGAGAACATCAGTGGAATGTACGACTAAAATATCAGGTGATTGTGGATATTTAAATGAAGCTGATGGTCCATTTGGGTTTAAGAAAGTTAACTTAATGAGATCGAGGGACTCATTCAGAATCTCCAACTTTGTGCTAGGATCAGTGAAACATTCTTCAGAAGTAGTAGAAGAATTTTCGTCACAGGATTCATCTGATGGAAATGAAACGGATGAAGTCACAGATTCTGATAGTTTATTTCTGAATGTAGGCCAAATTTCTTGGCCAATAGTAATTCCAGAATGTGGATATTTCTGTATGAAGTTCTCTGTAAAAGTTCAAAGTCCTTTCTTTATTTTATTTTGGTAAATTACATAAGTCATTAATATTCATTAGTATCATTTGCGCGACTCTGCTAGGTAATGGGTGGCACAGATAATGAAGATCAAAGCATTACATAGTTTATTTAATAAGAATAAATTATCAAGATCAAATGTATATACTGAAATAAAATGGACAATAGAAAGCCTGAAAA
>JABUQX010123630.1:0-15000 GCA_015478945.1 Trachelipus rathkii | reverse complement strand
CAAGTGATTTTGAAAATGTATTAAGCGTGATACTGGCAAGATCTAATAAGACTCAAAGTTATGACTGAACAGGCATAGATATGACTCAAAAACTATTTTTCAAATCTTTATTGGTTGATTACAAATATCACCTGAAAATTAGATTATGAAAATTCTGTACTACTATTACTGCATGTAAATATAGTGTTAGAGAAGAGGCCTACTATGAGAAGAGTGGGAAATGTAGGTGAATATGTGCATAGGGATTTTTTAGGGCAAATTTGTAGTATAGATAGAGGTAGGTATTAGGGTAATTATTGAGTTCAACAGATTCTTATGAAATATTGATATTGTTTCCGATAATCAGTTTTTTTTTATATATATCTTTCTGCCTCATTTAAAAGTACCATATTAAAATAGTGGTGCCAAACCTCTCTCATATATAAATGTAGGCAATCAATCTACCAAAAAATTTTTTTGTTTAAATTTGTTTTAGGACCCATTAAGTTTAGGTTATGATAAATTTTGTTAATTATACATAGTAAATCTGTGTCTACTTAACCAAACTCATCATAACCTTACTGATTTTTCAAATGTAAAATTTAATTTTTTATTAATAATATTTGGCAATGTTGCTTCTAGGAATATCAAAACATTGATTGATTTTTAAAAAATATCAATTTTTTTTTAGAAATCTGTTGAAACCTCAAATAATTACCAAAATTAGTGTAGGTGTAAATGCTGATAATGTGGGGTAAGATGTTTGAAAAAAAAGAAGAAGAGATGAAGAAATTATAAAAGGGATTTGAGGAAGACAGAGGGTAGAAAGTGTCTAAAAGAAGGTTTAGTTGTTCATGACAGAGAGAAAAACAGGGTGATTTATGGAGATGATAGGTCATGCGTAGTGTATCAGTAGCAAAAGTGGGAAAAAAAATGGAAGAGAAGTTAATAGGAAGTTGGGAGAGAATGATTAGGAGGTGAGGTGAACTTGAGGTTGTGACAGTAGTAAGAGTTTGATACGAAAGCACATAATGCTGAGATAGCCAAGTTTGTAGATGTTACATAAGCCACCCTACAAATTATCAGTAGTGTTACAACATTATCCACTAAAAAAGGTATGACAGAGAGAAAACAGGGTGATTATGGAGATGAGAGATCATGTCATTTAATAACAGGGGTTTTCGGACACTAGACTTATGAAAATTGGGTACAAAAAACAAAATATTGAAATGTCATTAACAAAAGTAAATTTAAGACACCTAAACTATTAAAATAATAAATTCACGTTCGTTCTTCTTTTGTGAATTCCCCTTTCCATCTGAATCTTGTTTTTCAAGTTAGCCTGAAAATACTGTTAAAAAACTCAATTTTAAGATTTTAACAAATAATTTCAAATGTTTGAAATTTAGGAAAAATTCGTACTTTAAAGAGTTCTAAATTTTAATTCGGTGAAAATTTAAAAAAAAGTGCGTAATATTTGGAAGTGGAGTTATAATATTGTTTATTAATTGAAAAACAGGTTTTCACAACTAAATGAATAAATATTAGTGTTGTCTCGTTGTTTTTAAAATAATTACGTTAAAAAAAATGGAAGAGCTAGATAAATAACAAAATATTGAATTCATTTAAAAACGTCAAATTTGAAGACACCTAAAAAATCATAAATTAGTATAAGAGATTCAACATTTGTGTGAGTCTGGCTGTAACGAATGTTTCTGAAGGAGAAAAGAAATGTGAGTTGCGAGCGAGAATAAAGGTGCATGATAGGAGAAATGGCGGGTTTTTGTATGGGGCATTGGTTGTGGCCCAAACTGGGCAGGGATGAACCCTGTACAGTTGACGATTTACCATTATGAGGGTCCGCCGTCCCATGAAGCCTAGGGTGAGGATTTCTTGTCAGCTATTTGTGATCGACGTTATTTCACTAATTAATGGTTAACAGATGAAAACAGGGCGGCATTGAGTTAGTAGGCTGGTTCTTTCGACATGTTGTCATACTCTCCTACTGCTTTCTTTTTCCGATGCTTGTAACGCACCTTCTTCCCAATCTTGGGAAAAAAAATGGCTGGATAAAGAAAGAAGAGAGGAAATATATATATTAAATACTAGTTATATATAATTATACTAATGTAATGGTACATGATATAAAGTTCACAGTAAAGAGGAAACGAAATGAATGTCATAAATTAAAACTTCATATTTATTAATTGTGCGTTGTCGTTAATAGAAATATAATTATTATATATACCTCAACAATTATATAATTTAAATGTTATCAAAAGATTTCCATATTTTTAATTAATATAAATAATATAATTACTACTAATATTATATAACTTTAATATGAGTTAATACTAAATTTAATATATATAATATATATATATAATATATAATGGTATCTATATTATATATAATTATATAGTATACTTTAGTTCATCTATATATCTATAGGTTATATATAAATGTATACATTAGTAACTAAAAATAGATATAAAATTTTCTTAACATATTATCAAGTAATATAAGATATAACTAAGTATATATATATATTGACGTATAATTTATATATATATATAAATAATAATAGAGATAATAATATATATTTAATATATATAATATAAATAATATAATAATATACTAAGGTACAGATTTGAGTATTTCACAATTATAATATATAAAACTATTAATGATATAAATAAAGTATATTATATATATTATATGATTATAGTATATAGAAATATATATTAATGAAAATATAATAATAATTAATTATATGAATCATAAATTAATAAATTATTCATTTATAAAAAACTATATATATAATACTATATATACCAGAAGTATATGTCTGTGTGTGGAGCTACATGGTGTGTGTTTCTAAAACGAGAGCATTGAATGACCGTAAACATTAATCTAGAAAAAGTTTAAAATTTACAATTATTTTAAAAAAGTTATGTAACTTAACTGTTACAATTTGTTTAAAGAAAGTCCGCTTCTATCTTTTGATTTTGGAATTAATTTATCAATCACTATTATTTAAAAAGCAATGATGCCTTATTAATAAGAAGTCGTTTCCTCGATACGCGATAAGCATTGCTATAATATGGTAAGGGACGAACAAGTTCCTTTTGACTTGGAGATACACACGATTGTACATATAGGAAGTAGGTTATAATTTAATCTTTCTTACTTTTCAATAAGGTGGAACAAAACAGGCGCTCTGCGTGGCTGGATGTGTATCCATTATCTGACTGGATTGATGGTTTTAAAAACAGATAAAGGCTGCACATGCTGAAAAAAAGTGGTTCCAAGGATTTTTCTGGATTGAAAAGGAATTTTGCATTATGGGACTTCAATGAAACACAATTATAATTAAATTTAAGGAATATATGTTCTTTTCATACAGTTTCATAATTTTATGGCTGATTCTTGAATAGTGTTAGTCCACGAGCCAAGTACTTATGGAGAATGCTAAGAAATGACGAGAATTAGGCAAGCGGTTTAAAAAGGGAGAGGAGCCCGGAGAGGGGTTTAAAATATATAGCAATAAAAAAAATATAGTTTAGTTTAAGAAGAAAGAACAGAATTTATAGTGAGAATACGACATTTAGTGAATAATTTTGCGATATTTACAATGTGAGGTGAATACGTGAGGAAGAAGTCCAAACAGTCTATAGCTGTGTCACCCTAATGTATGGACATTATCAATTATCTGGAAATGGAGGTCGATGAAGAGAAGGTAGGAAGAATTATTGACAAAGAAGGGAAGGTTTGCTATAAATTTAGAGATCGGAATATAGATTAATCTGCGAACTCTCTCTCTCTCTTATGGAAGTAGGGTAAAGATAAGAGAAGAGCACATAAGACATGTAATGCTTTAAATTTATGAAGGCGATAATTTAGAAGCACTAAAGTTTTATTGTATGTTACATTAAACAGGTTTCTACCCTTAAATCCCACCTAATTACGGTAACATTGTTTCTAATTGTTAAATTAGTGTTTAGAGAGAGGCCGGTCGTACTATAAACACATATTAAGATTCGATATACCATTAGTGAGTTAAAAGGCAAATTGAGTTGAAGGAAGGGGAGAGACTAGATATGTCTCGATGTGAAAATAGGACTAAAGAATAAGAACTCAGTTGGAGGTAACTCGCAAAAATTTAAATCTATCCTTGAGGAGTAAATTAGGAAAGCTATAGTATGAGGAGTAAGGAGAAATTGCTCGTACTGTATAGATTATATTAAGAAGAGAATGTAGAGTATCGTTAGTTTTTTATAGCATTGAAAGCTAGTGCATGGTTGTAAATAGCAAAAAGAATACATAAATGAAAAGAGAGGGCAGGAGACAAAGGCATGGAGATTCGACGATGAGGTTAAATCAACGTTTTCATCATAGCGGACAGAGAAATGTGGACGTTCGGCACAAGAGAGAAGATTAAGTCGAATACCAGTCGGCAGGAGATGGAGTGTTAAAGAAGAGAGGGTGGAAGACGAGAAGAGACAGACAAAGAACGAAAGAATAAGGGATCCTCTTCAGGCTGAAATTTATATAAAAAAAGATGGATGAAGTACTTAGCCATGATGAGACCAGTGAGGATAATTGACAATTGGCGTGCTAATATGGCGGAGGAGAAGATGTGTTCCGAGAGAGCGAGAGAGGAGAATTTAGAGAGAAGAGTAATAGAGGAAAAATGGGGAGAGCATGTAGGAGAAGACCAGGTGAATCGGGCTGAGCGAAAAGAAGAAAGCATGTGTGAGTTCAGAGGGAGTCGAGAGGAAGAGGAGAAGACGTCAGTGCCCCTTCTTGATAAAAAGACGGTCCGGTACTCCGAACGATGTCAAGTATAAATTATTAAGTGAATGTATATGATGATATAAAATTAATATAAAAGTTACAATGAAATAATTAATTTACAAAAGTAATATCAATATTATTTTTTAGATGTACAGTACAGTTCATGAGTTGATAAACAACCTATAGTTATGTAATAGAAAATAATTATACTTATAGATAGTTAATAACTTGAATGAAATTATAATGCTGCTAACTGACTCTCACAAGTCATATATAGATTATTTTATTTAATAATTTAGCTTATAATTATTAAAAAAACAAATATTGAAATTTCATTAAAATAAACGATAATAGTAAAGCTGAGTGAGATGACAACAAGTATAATAAACAAGAATTTAATACACTTGGAAATATCAATTCACATATTCCTATGATTTATCTTTATATTTTTGAGATTCAAAATATTGAACAATGTTACTATAACAATATGAAATTACAACGAATTATTTTTATTCATTAATAGTATGCTTCTTAGAAATACATCACAATATAAAATAACTAATTATCACTATTAACTAATAATATAAGAATAAATAAGTTAATATGAAAGTACTCATAAGTATCTTGTCTTCTTAGAGCTTTCTTGTCAACCCTACTATGTATGTAAACAGATGTTTTATGTAAAAATTTAATTAGGTGATAAAAAATATATAAATAAAATAATATAATATAGATCTTTATAGACTATTAGACTATAACTTAATATTAACTGAGATGTCTAGAGTGACGCCAACTCTCTAGCAGGAATATAAAAACGATATTCGCCTATACAAATAATAAGAGCCCAGATTTCAGATGGCAGCTCTTCCTTCTGAACTACATCTCAAAGTGCAAATAGTTCGGCAAAGTGTTAATATGAAAATCTGTTTTAATATCGAAAAAGTACATTATAATATGCATGAAGTATAACCTAAACTCCCTTGAGATTTCTGAAGATTCTAATACTCCTAAGATGGTAATTATATAACTAGACTAAAAAAAGACAGGGGTTTTCACAAGCTACTCACAATCGGATGAAAATTTGTGGTGAGCAATAGTACGGTGTTAAGCATATAACACAAAACCAAAAATCATTTGATTGCATATTTGTCAAAATAATCTAGAAAAATAAAGAGAAGTAGTCCAGATACTCTCACAAATGCATGGTGAAATCTTAAGTAAGAAAAAGCCCCCTTCAACAAAACAGAGAGCCAAATAATAATAAAAATTAGATTCCTATTGTTTACTGGGAATATGCAAGTTGGAAAACAGGATAAAACTTTTTGATAAGTTCACTCGACTATATTTCAGATTTGATAACTTAAACAAACAATACAATAATAATTTACAAAGAGTTGATTATTATATAACTTTAAAAATTGCTGAAAATACATTTCACCATTGGATCTACAAAGACAAACAGAGTGCATTCTCGTTGTATGAATATGGAAAGACATGGTCTCTCATTTAAACCATTAATATATTGACCACTCCCAATAATTTATACAAAATCTTTTCACTTGAGGAAATCTCTGCCATACGTCAGATCCGGTGGCTAAATTATAAGGTGGTGAGCAAATCGGTTTCTATTCTAAACTTTCCAACTTTGGAAATCCACGATTTTTGCCAAACTGTTTGCAAACGTGCTTTACTTAACAATATTTGTAGTAGGTTATATTTATTCATTCTCCTAAAAGAGTCAGACTTTGCCTTTGAATTTTTGAAATGGCTTATCAAGAACATTTTTTAGGAAATATGAGAATATTTTTAAAAGCGAAATTTCAGATGAAAGATATCAAATAAATCCAGGACTATTCCTAAATTTGACTTAGTTTAGTCATTCGTCATATTACATAGTTCTCTTACTACCATTTGTATGATGCTCTATTATTAATTATCTATATAAGTGGCATTATATTATAAATAGAATCGTCTTTATAAAATATTAGTATATATTAATAGTCAATACTTTAATAAATTACATAATTAGGTGATATGTAATGTCGAACATACTAATAACTTATATTTAGCCATCAACTAATCTTATTAATTACTTATGGTGACAGGCTAGAATAAATATCATATTTAAATAACTATAGTATAAAGTATAAACAAAAAAAGAATAAATTAATTATATACTAATATAAAATTATTTTACTTATATATATTAAAAAGATAACTAAAGAATATATAATATAAGGTTACAATCAATATGATATATCTCAAGTATCATTATAGAGATCAATCATTAATACTCTGTGATTATATCCACGGACATACAAGATTACATATTGAATATAGTAGTTAATCTCCTGCTGAGATTCGTCATATAACGTAATAGGGCAAGCATAGTATATCGGTTTAGAGTTTCAGGTGTGTATCGCTCATATAGTATTCAATATGTTGGAAAATTTCAACTGATATATGATTTTCGCGATGATCAAAATTTTTGATCTCAGTATGCCTCATAGAGAGTAGCAAGGTCTACCGGGCGAGTAGTAGCACGCTTTATGATGGGAATATTACCTAACACCTTTGACTTGACTAGCCCTTGCCAGTTATTAATAAACATCAATTATATCCTATTGGGTCAAGCTCACGGGTTTAATCCACACCGATTAGGGCTTTTATTACCCTATATTTATATTGATAATTTCATATATTTAACACTTGTTTTGACCAGATGATTTGGACTACCTTTGCAATATGATATTTGAAATTTTAAGAAAAAATTCATATAGCCATGGGGTCTAAATATGCTTTTCCACTCCAATTTATTAACCCACTCGGGCTCCACCCTGAGTCTTACATATCTTTCGTAATTACCTATACGTGTGTGATACGGATGTATGATCTATTCCTAACTTTTTTATGCACAAACTATGAACACTACATACACAACACACACACACACACACACACAACACACACACACTAGCATCAATCAGCCTGACACAAAACACACACAATCACATATCCTCTAGCAATGACCTAGACCTAAACACTTCAAGTCCAATACACCTATGCCAAAGTACACCTACACCTAGCTTCCCACCCAGCCTTCACCTAGACCTTACACCTACACCTAGCCTCCACCCAGCCTTCACCTAGACATACACTACACCTTTTACAATCCTAGATACTCCTAACCACAGCCTCTACCTAGACTTATATCATACTATACCTAGGGTACTACTGATATGTCACTCCTTACAAACTTTGATGGCTTAAACGTTTTAGGCTCATTCAACTTATTTGTTATAAGACGTTGATTTTCTTGTTGTGCTATTCATTAAATATTATGATAATTTCAGGTCTATGAGTTTTCATGTAGGAAGCCTCGGCAATCCTAAGTAAATGAGCTAATCCTACAATATTCACTCCGTTAGAAAGTACATAGGTAAGTTCTTTGGATTTAAATTAGTATTCTCTCATTAATAATTTGAGTATAACATAGCAAATAGACATAGTTGTAGAAGTGCAAATGATTTCTATGCACAACTTGATGTTGCCAAAATATGTAAACATGAGTAGCTAGCCTAAGTTGTATAAGACATCACGGTCTAAAAAGACAGTGCCAGATTTAAGTGATCTAAATTGTGCCATGTGACTTTGTTGTCAACACTCATCTCGACACTGAGTTGCTCTCAATTTTTTTCTAAGCCCAAATATTTATTCTAGCCTTTCCTTTGAATCGCTATTATCATAATCCGTGAAAAATACTGCATAACATTAGGTGTTCTTACTCCCCCAATGTATAATATATAGTTTTGAGAGATGTGCGAACCGATGAGTTGAATTATGTTACTCTCAAAGGTCTCGAATGTGGAAATTGATACACTTTTAAAAACCTACTATTATCAATAGTTATTTTCTTTAAAGTTGATATTTTAAAGCCCATAAAATATAATTTTCAAATTGTATTGGAAATTTTTAATAGGAATAAATAATTATATATAAATATATATATTATATGATATAATATATTAATATATAGATATTATATATACGATTAATAACTTTTAATTAATAATATAGATGTTATCTATAAATTTTTATCATAATATATAATATATATATTAATATACTAGTATATAATTATAATATAGAAAAATAATTATAAGTAAAAAATAAAGTATATATTAATTAATCTTGCACACACACATACATACACTCAATTCACTTTATATGAGCACATCAATTCACGGTTATGACACTAATAAAAACATCTTTAGTGATGTGACTATATAAAGACACATTATACATACTTGAACATTAAAGCGACACTTACGAGTTAATACTCTCTAATTACAACACTATACATTAAACACACTAATGAAATTTAATTTACATTTTAGCATTCACCCGCACACAGATACACTGTATCACTTACACTCACCAGCGCTCTCAGATTTATGTGAATGCCTCAACTTTAAACATGCCTCAAACTGATAATGATTCAAAGGGTGATCATCAGCAATTAAATGTCTCCCTATCATATCTTTTGAATAGCACCTCAACTTATAATCTGATGCTACTCTAAGTCCATTAATGCCTTCATAACATTTTTTACTCCAACGTTCATCTTTGATATCTTATCAGTAATATCTACATCTGATATCATTCTAATTAGATACAATATCATAAACCTCATATCTTATGACAATTTACTGAAAATCCATACAATCTTAGAACTGATTTCTAATATAATTCTCTTCCCTGTAATCTATAAGCGTCACTCTATATGTGATAATCGACTCCTGAGCATTAGCGTGTCCCTAGACTTTTCAAGTCGAAACAAGGCGACATAACAGCTCGCCGCGATCCCAAGTGCAGAACTCCGCCTCCAGCGTCCCCACTGCTCATGCATGCCTTGTGCGCCTCGCTAGGCGAGGACAGCTAAGATTCTCCGCCTGAACCTGCTCGCCAGCAGACGTGCGCCCGGCAGTGGCGACTAACCCCGGTCTCCCCACGATCCGGCGTGCCCGCTCGAACGACCAATCATCATTATACCGCATAATTTTGAGCTTCTCTTAGACTGAATGATTATCGCACAAAAAATAATGATATCAATTATAGAAATACATACAAAAATTTCCTATACAAAAATGTTTGAAATTTTTATACTAATGAGTCATATACAATAATTTTCTACTAACTACTGTATACTCAGTATTTATTTTATAAAAAAACAATGTAGTTTACATTCTTACTTAAACTCCTCTAATTGAAGATCATTATATAATGACAAGGAATTTATTATATACATATGAGAATATACAATATTCCTGTACATTTGCACAGAATAATAGAATTAGATATCTTTACTGTACTATTAACGTCTTCACTAGACTTTACTGCTATTTAGATAAAGCTTCATATTCAAAAATTTTGTTTTTATTACTAAGAACCTCGTATTATACTTCATATCAATCTAATTTACATTTAAATATGATACACTTTAAAAGCTAAAGTTAAATTCATCAAAGAGTTGTTATCCTAACATACCTTAATGGTGGAGTAATTAGTAGATGCTTTTGTATTTACTTGCTTTAATTACTGCTCTTATTAAACTTTATGTGCTAATATTACATGTTTAAATCTTATCTGCTCTTTAAAATACTGCTATATTTTTAACTTTAATAGTGCTTTTATTGATTATATATATTCTGCATATATATTCAATGCTATCACTTTCTGTATATCTTTGCTGTTTATAACCACTGCTTTTATCATATTTATAGAATTCTTAGTAAATATTAATACTCATCTGCTTAACTAGTATTTACACTTATATATGTTGTTATACATTATGTTTTGCTTATATATTTTTTATTTTTGTTTTAATACTTTATTATTTATAACTTTTTTATTTTTATATATATATTTTTAAATTATTTTCTCTATTATTTTATTTTTTATTAGTTTTATTACTTTTTATTTTCTGGCATTATATAAAGAGAAAACAAAAAACCACACAGTAGTTTCTGTTATATTTTAAATGAAATAATTTATATTATTAAATTTTGTAATGCACTCGAAATTTTATTAAAACCTCTTTCTATAATAAAATTTTGGTAAACGAAAAATACATCTATATTTATCACCTTTTATATAATTACACTGTTTTTAGACTCATCCAATTGCATATATATTTTTATCATTTTTTAAAGACTTTATGGGATATAAATAAGCTATTATTACAACTTTTCAAATTTGGTGGTCCATGTATAAAATGTTTTAGCTCAAATATATTTACAAGCTTATTGTTTAGAAATTATATCAATATATATATTAAAATACAATAATGAAATAATTAAATTACAATATGTATCATAGCATAAATAATATAGATAGATATAATAAGTGTGATTGCTCAACAGATTGATAAGATCATATTCTATTTTACACAGACTTTAAATTGTTAAATTTCCTAAGAGATGTTTTTGATATTGATATTGAATATTTCTCAATTAAATTTTATCATTCAAGAATCAGTTCTTGCTTTCTGAAGGTTTTTGGTCCTTTTTTTCGTACGAAGAGTTCAAAGACCCTGTGTTGAGGTAGATGTGGACGAGTGCAAGATGTAGTTATAAATATGAAGCAAAGGATAATCTCTATCTACAACTTTTACAGAGTTTATTCTTCGGTTTATATAGCGTGATACACTCCTAAGCGAGTTATCATTTTTTAATACCTAACGATTTTTAGATTGTCCTCTATTTTCACTTTAATAATTCAACAAAGTACGTTGTGAGCGAGTACTACTATAGTCATATTTCATATGAAGTGAGGGTAATGTCATAGAATTAAGACCACTACCGTGTATGGGTGGTTTTGTAGACTTGTTCAAAATAGATGAGAGACTATAGTTCCTAAGGTACCCTTTTCTCAAAATATTTATATTAAATGAGTGTATAGTGCGATAATGATTACATAAAGCTGTAAATAATGTGTCAGCTGTGTGACTCAAAGTGAGATAGCATATATAATTGAAGGATATAAGTTTCGAATTCTTCTAAGATATTACCTTGTTCCACTTTCATTACATGATACCGTGTATTTTGAGCTAATTTAAGTCTTCGATAAGTAAAAGGTCCCGAGAACAGGTAGAGATATGAATCTCTCCGTTTCAATTATAACATTTCATAATCGCGTCCGTGAGGAGTTCCATTTCACAATGAGTTAAAATTATACTCTCAGTGCGGATAAGTTTGATTTTTTAATAGAGAGGTATTTTAGTATAAAATTCCACAGAAGTTAGGGGCGTCATGTCCACAATCCCTATTATTACGTGTTTTTGTTGCGTATAAAAAGTGTCCCGTTATCACAATGTATAGGGATATGATACTCCATAAGCTCTTGCGTGAAATATAAATATTGCTTGGTTTCAACGTCTACTATAATTAGTTCTAGAATGTGGTACATTTTGCATGAGAATAGTATATTCAAAAGCGAATAGTCTACTTTCCCATATGACGCCTCTGTGGTGTATTAATATTCACTTTCTCTGATACATAGAGATAACGTCCTGCCAGCAGTTCTTGAAACAGTGCTTACTGACATACAGCGTAGCAGTTAGGAGCTTTTACTTTTTTATCTTTATAATGATGCAAAAATTTTAGATTTTTTAGAACGTGATAAAATGATTCTTGTATCTACAGAATTTATGCGATGATAAAATTAGAATGAACGTCTTTACTCTAAGAAAAGATATGATGCCGACCAATTAATTTTGACGTAAAATTCATAAGTATATTTATGACTTTAGCTGCTTTTATCTATTTGTGCAGCTTCATCTTTGAAACCATAAAAACCACATGATTTCGGAGCATGAGACTGTTTAGCGTCGTCTGAAATAATTTTATCAAATGCATCTAGTATAGTTCTATGAGCGGATAATTACCGCTGACGCCCTACGTGAAATTTCCGTAAGGATAGACTTCAACCTGGGTGAAACATGTATTCAGGAAATTTGATTCTGTATATATACTGTCATCACCCGAAGGAAGATCTGTACATTCAGGTTTTGTGAATTTCGTTTTCTTTACTTATAAAAACCACATTAGAGGGATTTAGCGGCTTTTGATCAGATACCTGTGCAAAATATTGAACTCATTATATTAGATAGACAATTCGCAGCCTATTTGAATGAGTGAATATTCTCAGCTCTATGTAGAAGGGATATTATATAACTGAGTAAAGTATATTGAATCGCTTACACTGCTAATTGTGGTGTGACAGTCTCCATGTGTGATGGAACGGTAGGATCTACTCTCTTTTACATCGATCGGGGACAAGAGAGGTGTGAAGGAGAAATGCATATGCGATAATTTCATGCTCATATTCAAATGAAACACCTTATTCTCAATTTTTTATTATATTACAAATGTCTAATTTTGGAATGTATTACTGTGCGGGTTTTCTAATCGAATAAATACTATGAACTTCCTGAAAAGAATCTCTTACAGTTAAGATATACACACCTCGTGTTTTATATAACAAGTTACTACAAGTTATATAGTTAAACTTAAAAATTAGGGCAGTAATACTAATTCAATACTATTTTGTCTATATTATATTGTTTTTATATTCGGCTTAGATCTATTTTCTATTTATAGACAAATCTTCTTGATCCACATCTACCTTAAGTCTGACACTTTTTACGACTCTTATTTCTTACGCTATAACATCATCCAACATTCTCATCGTGGAAACATCCGGCATACGTCTTTTTTTATTGTTTGTACGGAGGGATTATTCCCTGCTAGCAATTATTTCCGAATAGTATGAGTAGTAATGGCAAACCTTGTTCTTCGTATTAGCTTTTCTATTGCATTCTCTCTTTATATAATTCCCCGCGCTTTCACTGGATACTTAGAACTAAGAGCCCTAATGACCAAATTTGCACTTTCTCCATAAGCTTGGCCAAAGAATATCGCATCACAAGAGCCATAGCCCTAGTCACTGTGAATTTATAGTCTCTATCTGAATAACTTCTACGGTTCCATAAATACTAGGAAGAATCTTTCTATATACATACTTACACTGTGGCGAGTATGTTAATGAATGAAAAATATATCTGGACTTACACCTCTTATATATATTCCATTTATGCTGTAATACTGCACTGTTTCTTCTCTTAATAGAATGGCAGAACAAGCACCGTATGGTTAAAGGATAAAGGATTTCCTTTAACTATGTATGGCATTCGAAGCAAGAATTGTGTCAAAAATTAAGCATAGATGATAATTGAACATTGTATATGGAAAGATTTGTTAAATAACTTTTTACTCTCTGGGAAATGTTTATTACTTATCTTCTTATAAGTAAATGAATGCTTATAATTTATACCTTTACATTATTGTTTATTTGGAGCCAAATTAATAATGACATAATTACTAAACCATACCTTAGCGCGAATAGAATTGGAGCATTACTCGGATGTGTCTAACAACTAATGAAATATGGGTACATGTTAATGCAGTACTCGATCTGTGCAGTTTCTTTTGTCAATGTGGAGTCATGCGTTTATTCCACAGCATAGTTATATACCCTCATTCATACATAGTGAGGGATATCATTGAAGTATTATTTCCAAATCTCACTCAGCATTCACGTACTACCTGGAAACATATGTGTTTACGCATGCCATTGGGTATATCGGTATCAGATGAATATAAACAAAACAATGTGCTACGGATCTCTTGGAGATACATCTACATGAACTATAAAGAATATATCTTCCATTTATCTAATTAGTTATACCTGATATACTCGCTATGTTATTCTCTTTTAATATTATCCTTTCAGTTCCTTACACATAATACTCATTACAAATTAGATACATAGAGGAACTTCGTGCTTTTAAATTGGATCTACATGAATAGCAGGCACCGATTAATATGACCTCTGTGCAACAATTAGTCACTAATCTTGATCTCAAAGGTCTGAATTCGTCATATATTAAAAGAAAGTATTCTTTGTGGCATTGACATGATAACACATCGTACATCTATTTTGTATGTCTCAATGTAGCCACAGCAGATACGAGAAGATAATGGCACTCTAAGAAAACATAATTTTTAAAATTACCCGCTAACGATATCAACACACTACACGCAACACTGCCCTCCACCTAGAGTAGTTATATATCGAATGGACAATTATCTCCTATCATTCCAT